>JBBFKN010000255.1:0-58832 GCA_039654755.1 Calcarius lapponicus | reverse complement strand
ATCCCGATTTTCCCGGCCGGTTTCGCTTGGCAGCGGCCCCGGGGGTGCAAAGGTGGCGCGGGCGGGCGGCGGCCGAGGCGTTCCCGGCGACATTCCCGGTGCCATTCCCGGTGCCAATCCCGGTGCCAATCCCGGTGCCAATCCCGCTCGGATGAGTCACCGGGGCCGGGAGTGTCCCTGCCCCGGGGGGGACACCGAGGGGACACGGGGGGGACACCGAGGGGACACCGAGGGGACACCGAGGGGACGCGGGGGGGACACACGGGGCGGGTCCCCGGGCTCGGGGGTTGCGACATTCCCGACATTCCCGGCGGGTTTGCTGCGAAACTGGGCGGGAAATGGGAAAGAGCTGGGCAGAGACTGAGCAGGAACTGGGTAGAAACTGGGCAGGAAATGGGCAGAAACTGGGAAGAAACTGGGTAAGAAACTGGGTAGAAACTGGGCAGAAATTGAGCAGAAACTGGGCAGAAACTGGGAAAGAGCTGGGCAGAAAAATGGGCAGGAGCTGGGAAAGAACTGGGCAGAAATTGAGTAGAAACTGGGCAGAAGAAGTTGGGCAGAAACTGGGCAGGAACTGGGAAAGAACTGGGCAGAAATTGAGCAGAAACTGGGCAAGAACTGGGCAGAAACTGAGTAGAAACTGGGTAGGAGCTGGGCAGGAACTGGGGAGAAACTGGGCAGGAAATGGGCAGAAACTGGGAAAGAGCTGGGCAGAAAATGGGCAGGAGCTGGGAAAGAACTGGCAGAAATTGAGTAGAAATTGGGCAGGAGCTGGGCAGAAACTGGGAAAGAACTGGGCAGAGACTGAGCAGGAACTGGGTAGAAACTGGGCAGAAATTGAGTAGAAACTGGGCAGGAACTGGGCAGAAACTGAGTAGAAACTGGGTAGAAGTTGGGCAGGAACTGGGGAGAAACTGGGAAAGAACTGGGCAGGAAATGGGCAGAGACTGAGCAGAAACTGGGAAAGAACTGGGCAGAAATTGAGCAGAAACTGGGAAAAAGCTGGGCAGAAACTGGGCAAAAATTGAGTAGAAAACTGGGCAAGAATTGGGCAGGAGCTGGGAAGAGACTGGGCAGAAACTGGGTAGAAAGTGGGAAAGAAACTGAGCAGAAACTGGGAAAGAACTGAGCAAAACTGGAGAGAAACTGAGGAGAAACTGGGAAAGAGCTGAGCAGAAACTGGGGAGAAACTGGGAAAAAACTGGGGAGAAACTGGGAAAAAACTGGGGAGAAACTGGGAAAGAACTGAGCAAAAACGGGAGAAACTGAGGAGAAACTGGGGAGAAACTGGGGAGAAACTGAGGAGAAACTGGGGACAAACTGGGAAGAACTGAGCAGAAACTGGGGGGAAACTGGGAAAGGACTGAACAGAAACTGGGGAGAAACTGGGAAAGAACTGAGCAGAAACTGGAGAGAAACTGGGAAAGAACTGAGCAGAAACTGGGGAGAAACTGGGGAAGAGCTGAGCAGAAACTGGGGAGAAACTGGGAAAGAACTGGGGAGAAACTGGGGAGAAACTGAGGAGAAACTGGGAAAGAGCTGAGCAGAAACTGGGGGAGAAACTGGGAAAGAGCTGAGCAGAAACCGGGCAGGAGCTGGGCAGGGCAGGAGTGGCCGGACGGGATTTTCCGGCTCCCGGTGGTGGCCGTGCCCGGTGACCTCCCCGGTGGCCGTGCCCGGGGCTCCCGGTGACCTCGCGGTGACGTCCCCGTCCCCTCCGGTGTCCCCGCAGCCGCGCTGGCCGCAGCCCAGGTGACCTCGGAGGACCAGGAAGTGGCCGGAGCACAAACGTGAGTGTCCCCAAAATGTCCCCAAAATGTCCCCATGGTGTCACCAGGAGTGTCCCCATGGTGTCCCCACAGTGTCACCGGGGAGTGTCCCCACGGTGTCACCACCCCCGGGACGTTTGGGGGGGTCGGGTTGGGGTCAGCCTGGTTTGGGTGGTGCCAAAACTGATCCCGGTTCTGGCTGAGAGGGGTTTGGGCTGATCCCGGTTCTGATCCTGGTTCTGGCTGATCGTGGTTCTGCCTGGTCCCAGTCCCAGTCCTGGTTCTGGTCCTGGTTCTGGTCCTGGTTCTGGTCCTGGTTCTGCCTGGTCCCAGTCCCGGTCCCAGTTCTGGTCCCGTTTCTGGTCCCAGTTCTGGTCCCGGTTCTGGTCCCGGTTCTGGTCCTGGTTCTCCCTGATCCCAGTCCCGGTTCTGGTCCTGCTTCTGTCTGACTCCGGTTCTGCCCGGTTCCAGTTCCGTCTGACCACGGTTCTGTCTGACCCTGGTTCTCTCTGTCCTGGTTCTGGTCCCAGTCCTGGTTCTGTCTGACCCCGGTTCTGGTCCCGGTTCTGTCTGAACCTGGTTCTGGTCCTGGTCCCTGTTCTGACCCCGGTTCTGGTCCTGGTCCCAGTTCTGCCCCTGCTCCCGGTTCTGGTCCTGGTTCTGTCCCCATTCCCAGTTCTGATTCTGTTCTGACCCCAGTTCTGACCCCATTCCCGGTTCTGGTCCCAGTTCTGTCCCGGTTCTGGTCCCAGTTCTGTCCCGGTTCTGGTCCCGGTTCTGTCCTGGTTCTGACCCGGTTCCCAGTTCTGACCCTGGTCCCAGTTCCCGGTTCTGCCCCAGTTCTGGTCCTGGTTCTGTCCCCGTTCCTGGTTCTGGTCCTGGTTCTGTTCTGACCCCAATTCTGACCCCATTCCCGGTTCTCGTCCCTGTTCTGATCCCATTCTTGGTTCTGCTCCGGTTCCCGGTTCTGACCCTGGTCCTGGTTGTGTCCCGGTTCTGACCCAGTTCTGGTCCTGGTTCTGACCCCGTTCCCGGTTCTGGTCCTGGTTCTGTTCTGACCCCACTCTCGGTTCTGGTCCCTGTTCTGACCCTGGTTCTGATCCCAGTCCCGTTCCCTGTTCTGACCCTGGTCCCGGTTCTGACCCTGGTCCTGGTTCCTGGTTCTGCTCCGGTTCCCGGTTCTGACCCGGTTCTGTCCCGGTTTGCTCCGGTTCCTGGTTCTGTCCCGGTTCTGACCCGGTTCCTGGTTCTGTCCCGGTTCTCACCCGGTTCCCGGTTCTGACCCGGTTCCCGGTTCTGACCCGGTTCCTGGTTCTGACCCGGTTCTGACCCGGTTCTGTCCTGGTTCCCGGTTCTGACCCGGTTCTGTCCCGGTTCTGACCCGGTTCTGTCCCAGTTCTGCTCTGGTTCCCAGTTCTGCCCTGGCTCTGACCCTGGTCCCGGTTCCCGGTTCTGTCCTGGTTCTGACCCGGTTCTGTCCCGGTCCTGTCCCGGTTCCCGGTTCTGTCTCGGTCCTGTCCCGGTTCCCGGTTCTGACCCTGGTCCCGGTTCCTGGTTCTGACCCGGTTCTGTCCCGGTTCTGTCCCGGTTCTGACCCGGTTCTGACCCGGTTCTGACCCGGTTCCTGGTCCCGGTTCCCTGTTCTGTCCCGGTTCTGTCCCGGTTCCTGGTTCTGCTCCGGTTCCCGGTTCTGACCCGGTTCTGACCCGGTTCTGTCCCGCTCCCGCCCCGTTCCCCCCCAGCCGTGGAGCTGCGCTGCGCCGCGTTCCGCTCCAGCTCGGGCAGCGCCCGCATCGAGTGGAAATTCCAGAGGGGCTCCTCCCTGGCACTGATCTACTACGGGGGCGAGCTCACAGGTACGGGGACGGCGGGGACAGTGGGGGATATTGGGGACAGTGGGGACACTGGGGATATTGGGGACACTGGGGATATTGGGGACAGCAGGGACACTGGGGACATTGGGGGACATTGGGGGGACATTGGGGGACATTGGGGATATTGGGGACACTGGGGGATATTGGGGACAGTGGGCATAGCAGGGACACTGGGGGACACTGGGGGACATTAGGGACAGTGGGGACACTGGGGGATATTGGGGACACTGGGGGACAGCGGGGACAGTGGGGGCATTGGGGACAGTGGGGATATTGGGGACAGTGGGGGACAGCGGGGACATTGGGGACAGTGGGGACAGTGGGGATACTGGGGGACACTGAGGACAGTGGGAACAGCAGGGGATACTGGGGACACTGGGGATATTGGGGACAGCAGGGGTGTCCCTTGGCGTCCCCTGGGTGTCCCATCCCGGTGTCCCCCTGAGCCATACCGGGGTGTCCCTGAGGTGTCCCTTGGTGTCCCCTGGGTGTCCCATCCCGGTGTCCCCCAGAGCCGTACCGGGGTGTCCCTGAGGTGTCCCTGTCGTGTCCCCTGGGTGTCCTGTTGTGTCCCCTGGGTGTCCCAGCCCAGTGTCCCCTGTAAAGCCATGGGGGTGTCCCCTGGGGTGTCCCTGGTGTCCCTGCCATGTCCCATCCCGGTGTTCCCCAGAGCCATACCGGGGTGTCCCCATGGGGCTGTGGGGGTGTCCCCTGGGGTGTCCCCTGGTGTCCCCTGGTGTCCCATCCCGCTGTCCCCCAGAGCCGTACCAGGGTGTCCCCGTGGGGCCATGGGGGTGTCCCCTGAGGTGTCCCTTGGTGTCCCTGGGTGTCCCAGCCCGCTGTCCCCCAGAGCCATACTGCGGTGTCCCTGGGGTGTCCCCTGGTGTCCCTGCCATGTCCCAGCCTGGTGTCCCCCAGAGCCATACTGGGGTGTCCCTGTGGGGCTGTGGGGGTGTCCCCGTGGTGTCCCTGAGGTGTCCCTTGGTGTCCCCTGGGTGTCCTAGCCCAGTGTCCCTGAGGTGTCCCCGTCATGTCCCCTGGATGTCCCAGCTGGGTGTCCCTCAGAGCCATACCGGGGTGTCCCTGAGGTGTCCCCTGGTGTCCCCTGGGTGTCCCATCCTGGTGTCCCCCAGAGCCGTACCGGGGTGTCCCTGTGGGGCTGTGGGGGTGTCCCCTGGGGTGTCCCCTGGTGTCCCCTGGGTGTCCCATCCTGGTGTCCCCCTGAGCCATACCGGGGTGTCCCTGGGTGTCCCCTGTTGTCCTGCCATGTCCCAGCCTGGTGTCCCCCAGAGCCATACTGGGGTGTCCCCGTGGGGCTGTGGGGGTGTCCCCTGGTGTCCCCTGAAGTGTCCCCTGGTGTCCCCTGGGTGTCCCATCCCGGTGTCCCCCTGAGCCATACCAGGGTGTCCCTGAGGTGTCCTCTGGTGTCCCTGCCATGTCCCAGCCTGGTGTCCCCCTGAGCCATACCGGGGTGTCCCTGAGGTGTCCCTTGGTGTCCCCTGGGTGTCCCAGCCCAGTGTCCCCTGTAGGGCCATGGGGATGTCCCTGGGGTGTCCCCTGGTGTCCCTGCCATGTCCCATCCCGCTGTCCCCCAGAGCCATACTGGGGTGTCCCCGTGGGGCCGTGGGGGTGTCCCCTGGGGTGTCCCCTGGGGTGGTCCCCTGGTGTCCCCTGGGTGTCCCATCCCGGTGTCCCCCAGAGCCGTACCGGGGTGTCCCCATGGGGCTGTGGGGGTGTCCCCTGGGTGTCCCCTGGATGTCCCATCCCGCTGTCCCCCAGAGCCGTACCGGGGTGTCCCTGAGGTGTCCCCTGGGGTGTCCCCTGGGTGTCCCATCCCGCTGTCCCCCAGAGCCGTACCGGGACCGTGTCCAGTTCTCGCCCACGTCCATCCGCTTTCGCCTCGGTGACGCGCGAGGACAGCGGGAAGTACATCTGCGAGGTGGTGGGGGACGGCAGCCAGATCGCCAAGTCCGAGGTCAACCTCATCGTCCAGGGTGAGGCCACCCTGTCCCCAACCTTGTCCTTGTCCCCTGTCCCCAACCTTGCCCTTGTCCCCTGTCCCCAGCCCCGGCCTTGTCCCTTGTCCCCAACCCTGGCCTTGTCCACATTCCTGGTGTTGTCCTTTGTCCTTGGCCCCATCCCTGGCCTTGGCCCACACCCTGTCCTTGACCTTGTCCCCCTGTCCCCAACCTTGATTTTGTCCCTTGTCCCCATTCCTGCATTGTCCCCTGTCCCCAACCTTGATTTTGTCCCTTGTCCCCATTCCTGGTGTTGTCCCTTGTCTCCATTCCTGGCGTTGTCCCTTGTCCCCATTCCTGGCCTTGTCCCTTGTCTCCATTCCTGGCGTTGTCCCTTGTCCCCATTGCTGATGTTGTCCCTTGTCCCCATTCCTGGTGTTGTCCCTTGTCTCCATTCCTGGCCTTGTCCCTTGTCCCCATTGCTGATGTTGTCCCTTGTCCCCAGCCTTGTCCTCGGCCCCATCCTTGTCCCCATCCCTGGCCTTGGCCCTGGCCATGTCATTGTCACCCATCCCTGGTCCCTGGCCTTGTCCCCATCCCTGTCCTGGTCCCTGTCACTGTCCATGTCCCCAGGGTGGCTCCGGGCAGTTCTGGTCACTGTCAGTGTCCCTGTCTCTGTCCCATGTCATGGTGGCTCCAGGAAATGCTGTCACTGTCCCTGTCCCCATGGTCACTCTGGGCGGGTGCCATCACTGTCCCTGTCCCCAGGGTCACTCTGGCCAGTGCCATCACTGTCCCTGTCCCTGTGTCACTCTGGGTGGGTGCCATCACTGTCCCTGTCCCCATGGTCACTCTGGGCAGTGCCATCACTGTCCCTGTCCCCATCCTTGTCCCCACGGTGACTCAGGGTGGTGCCATCCACTGTCCCTGTCCCTGTGGTCACTCTGGGCAGTGTGTCACTGTCCCTGTGTCACTGTCCCTGTGTCATTGTCCCTGTGTCACTGTCACTGTCCCTGTGTCACTGTCCCTGTCCCCGTGGTCCCTCTGGGTAGTGTGTCACTGTCCCTGTGGTCACTCTGGGCAGTGTGTCACTGTCCCTGTGTCACTGTCCCTGTGGTCACTCTGGGCAGTGTGTCCCTGTCCCTGTGTCACTGTCCCTGTGTCACTGTCCCTGTGGTCACTCTGGGCAGTGTGTCACTGTCCCTGTGTCACTGTCCCTGTCCCCATGGTCCCTCTGGGTAGTGTGTCACTGTCCCTGTCCCTGTGTCCCTGTCCCTGTGTCCCTGTCCCTGTGTCACTGTCCTGTGGTCACTCTGGGCAGTGTGTCACTGTCCCTGTGTCACTGTCCCTGTGTCACTGTCCCTGTGTCATTGTCACTGTGGTCCCTCTGGGTAGTGTGTCACTGTCCCTGTGTCACTGTCACTGTGGTCACTCTGGGCAGTGTGTCACTGTCCCTGTGTCACTGTCCCTGTGTCACTGTCCCTGTGGTCACTCTGGGCAGTGTGTCACTGTCCCTGTGTCACTGTCCCTGTGTCACTGTCCCTGTGTCCGTGTGCCCGCCAGTGCCCCCGGGGAAGCCGCTGGCGCACCTGCCCAGCTCAGCCATGGTGGGTGCCCCACCTGTGGTGTCCCTGGGATGGCTCTGGGCAGTGTGTCACTGTCCCTCTGTCACTGTCCCTGTGTCCCTGTGTCACTGTCCCTGTGTCACTGTCCCTGTGTCACTGTCCCTGTGGTCACTCTGGGCAGTGTGTCACTGTCCCCATGTCCCCGCAGTGCCCCCGGGGAAGCCGCTGGCGCACGTGCCCAGCTCAGCCACGGTGGGTGCCCGGGCCGTGCTGCGCTGCTCCGAGGCCCAGGCTCGCCCCCTCCCACCTTCCGCTGGTACAAGGACGGCACCGAGCTGCCCCAGGACCCCAAATCCAGCCCCGCCTTCCGCAACTCCTCCTACAGCCTGGACCCGCGCACGGGGAGCTGGTCAGTGCCTCCCTGCCCCTCTCCCTCCCGCCTTTTCCTGCCCTTTGGCCTGTTTTCCTCTCCCTTTTCCCTGTTTTCCTCTCCTTTTCCCCTTTTTTCTGCCCTTTGTCCCCCTTTTCCTGTCCCTTTCCCTCTTTTCCTGCCCTTTTCCCTGTTTTCCTCTCCCTTTCCCTGTTTTCCTCTCCCTTTCCCTGTTTTCCTCTCTCTTTCCCTGTTTTCCTCTCCCTTTCCCTGTTTTCCTCTCCTTTTCCCCATTTTTCTGCCCTTTGTCCCCCTTTTCCTGTCCCTTTCCCTCTTTTCCTGCCCTTTTCCCTGTTTTCCTCTCCCTTTCCCTGTTTTCCTCTCCCTTCCCCATTTTCCTGTCCTTTTCCCTCTTTTCTTCCCCTTTTCCTGCCCTTTTCCCTGATTTCCTCCCCTTTTCCTCTCCCTTTCCCCATTTTCCTCTCCCTTTCCCCATTTTCCTCTCCCTTTCCCTGTTTTCCTCTCTCTTTCCCTGTTTTCCTCTCTCTTTCCCCCTTTTCCTGTCCTTTTCCCTCTTTCCTTCCCCTTTTTCTGCCCTTTTTTCCCCCTGATTTCCTGCCCCCTTTCCTGCCCTTTTCCCTCACACTTTTCCCGTTTTTTCTTCCCCTTTTCCTGCCCTTTCCCTGATTTCCTCCCCTTTTCCTCTTCCTTTCCCCATTTTCCTCTCCCTTTCCCTCTTTTCCTGCCCTTTTCCCTGTTTTCCTCTCCCTTTCCCTGTTTTCCTCTCCCTTCCCCCTTTTCCTGTCCTTTTCCCTCTTTTCTTCCCCTTTTTCTGCCCTTTTTTCCTCCCAATTTCCTCCCCTTTTCCTGCCCCTTTCCTGCCCTTTGCCCTTTCCCTCTCACTTTTTCCCTTTCTTCCCCTTTTCCTGCTCTTTTCCCTGATTTCCTCCCCTTTTCCTCTTCCTTTCCCCGTTTTCCTCTCCGTTTTCCTCTCTCTTTCCCCCTTTTCCTGCCCCTTTCCCTGTTTTCCTCTCCCTTTCCCCCTTTTCCTGCCCCTTTACCCTCTCCCCTTTCCCCTTTTTCCTCCCGTTTTTCTGTCCTTTCTCCCTCTCCCTCTCATGTCTTCCCTGTTTTCTTCTCCCTTTCCCTGTTTTCCTCTCTTGCCCTTTTCCTGTCATTTTTCCTCCCTTTTCCTGTCCTTCTCCCTCTCCATTTCTTCCTTTTCCTGCCCTTTTCCCTCTCCCTTCCACATTTTCCCGTCCTTTTCCCCGTTTTCCTTTCCTTTTCTTGTCCCTTTTCCATCTTTTCCTCTCCCCTTCCCGGTTTTCTCTCTCTTTCCCCCTTTCCCTGTTTTCCTCTCGTTTTCTCCCTTTCCCCTTCATTTCCCCCCCATTTTTTCCCCATTTTTTCTCCATTTTCCCATTTTTTTTCCCTGTTTTCCCCCATTTCCAGGTCTTTGAGCCCGTGGGGGGCTGGGACACGGGTGATTATCACTGCGAGGCCTCCAACAACGTGGGCAGCCCCCAGAAATCCGACGTCTTCCGCATGGAAGCCAGTAAGGAGCGATCCCCATCCCAATCCCCATCCCAATCCCCATCCCGATCCCCGTCTCGATCCCAATCCCATTCCCGATCTCAATCCTGATCCCAATCCCAATCCTTATCCTGATCCCATCCCGATCCCCATCCCAATCCTGATCCCCATCCCCATCCCCATCCTGATCCCCATCCCAATCCCAAACCCTATCCCAATGCCAATCCACTTCCCAGTCCTGATCCCAATCTCATTCCCAATCCCATTCCCAATCCCTATCCTGATCCCATCCCAATCCCCATCCTGATCCCCATCTCGATCCCAATCCCATTCCCGATCCCAATCCTGATCCCCATCCCAATCCCAAACCCCATCCCAATCCCAATACCCATCCTGATCCCAATCTCATTCCCAAACCCATTCCCCATCCCCATCCCAATCCCTATCCTGATCCCATCCCAATCCCCATCCCAATCCTGATCCTCATCCCAATCCCAATCCCCATCCTGATCCCATCCCAATCCCATTCCCAATCCCAATCCTGATCCTCATTCCCATCCCAATCCCCATCCTGATCCCATCCCGATCCCCATCCCAATCCTGATCCTCATCCCAATCCCAATCCCAATCCCCATCCTGATCCCCATCTCGATCCCAATCCCATTCCCGATCTCAGTCCTGATCCCCATCCTAATTGCCATCCCAATCCCAAACCCCATCCCAATGCCAATCCTCTTCCCAGTCCTAATCCCATCCTGATCCCAATCTTGTTCCCAATCCCATTCCCCATCCCAATCCTGATCTCCATCCCAATCCCAATCCCCATCCTGATCCCCATCTCGATCCCCATCCCAATCTTGATCCCGATCCCCATCCTGATCCCAATCCCCCCGATCCTGTGGGATCCCTCCCGATCCCATGGGATCCCCTGATCCCCCCAATCTTGTGGGATTTCCCCAATCCCCCCGATCCTGTGGGATCCCTCCCGATCCTCCTGATCCTGTGGGATCCCCCCACTCCCGTGGGGTCTCCCCGATCCCATGGGATTTCCTGATCCCTCCCAATCCTGTGGGATCCCCCCCAGTCCCTCCTGATCCCCACAATCCCGTTGGATCCCCCCAGTCCTGTGGGATCCCCATGTCCCAGTGGATTCCCCTGATCCCTCCTGATCCTCCTGATCCTGTTGGATCCTCCCAATCCTGTGGGATCTCCCCGATCCTGTTGGATCCCCGTGATCCCATTGGATCCCCCTAATCCTGTGGGATCCCCATATCCCAGTGGATTCCCCTGATCCCTCCTGATCCCTCCCAGTCCCGTGGGATTCTCCCAATCCCATGGGATCTCCCCAGTCTCCCCAATCCCTCAATCCTGTGGGATCCCTCCTGATCCCATTGGATCCCTCCTGATCCTCCTGATCCAATTGGATCCCCCCAATCCTGTGGGATCCCCGTATCCCACTGGATTCCCCTGATCCCCCCCAGTCCCGTGGGATTCTCCCAATCCCATTGGATCTCCCCAATCCTGTGGGATCCCCCTGATCCCATTGGATCCCCCCAATCCTGTGGGATCCCCATATCCCAGTGGATTCCCCTGATCCCTCCTGATCCTGTTGGATCCTCCCAATCCTGTGGGATCTCCCCAATCCTGTGGGATCTCCCTCATCCCCTCAATCCTGTGGGATCCCTCCTGATCCCATTGGATCCCCTTAATCCCGTGGGATCCCCATATCCCAGTGGATTTCCCTGATCCCCCCCAGTCCCATGGGATCCTCCCAATCCCATTGGATCTCCCCAATCCCATGGGATCTCCCTCATCCTCTCAATCCTGTGGGATCCCTCCTGATCCTGTGGAATCCTCCTGATCCCATTGGATCCCCCCAATCCTGTGGGATCCCCGTATCCCACTGGATTCCCCTGATCCCCCCAATCCCGTGGGATTCTCCCAATCCCATTGGATCTCCCCAGTCCTGTGGGATCCCCCGGATCCCCCCGATCCCCCCAATCCCGTGGGATTCTCCCAATCCCATTGGATCTCCCCAATCCCGTGGGATCTCCCCAATCCTGTGGGATCCCCCTGATCATGTGGGATCCCCCGGGATCCCCCCGATCCTGTGGGATCCCCCGCTGCCCCCCGGCCATCCCGCAGGCGAGGTGAACGTGGGCGGCATCGTGGCCGCCGTGGTGCTGCTGCTCCTGGTCCTGGGACTCGCCGCCTTCGGGATCTGGTTCGCCCACAGGCGCGGCTACTTCAGCAGTGAGAGACTGGGAGGGACTGGGAGGGACTGGGATGGGATGGGAATGGATCGGGAGGGACTGGGAGGGACTGGGAATGGATTGGGAGGGACTGGGAATGGATTGGGATGGACTGGGAGGGACTGGGAGGGACTGGGAGGGGATGGGAATGGATCGGGAGGGACTGGAATGGGACTGGGAGTAACTGGGAATGGACTGGGAGGGGATTGGGAGGAACTGGGATGGACTGGGAGGGACTGGGATGGGACTTGGGAATGGATTGGGAGGGACTGGGATGGACTGGGAGGGAACTGGGATGGGATGGGATGGGATGGGATGGGAATGGATTGGGAGGGACTGGGATGGGACAGGGAGAGATAGGGAGGGACTGGGGGGACTGGGGATAGACTGGAAATGGACTGGGAGGGGCTGGGAATAATCTGGGATGGACTGGGGAGGGACTGGGAATGGATTGGGATGGACTGGAAGGGACTGGGAATGGACTGGGAATGGACTGGGAATGGACTGGGAGGGGATTGTGAGGGACTGGGATAGACTGGGAGGGGCTGGGAATAATCTGGGATGGACTGGGAGGGACTGGGAAGGACTGGGAATGGACTGGGAGGAACTGGGAATGGACTGGGAGTGACTGGGATGGAACAGGGAGAGATTGGGAGGGACTGGGAATGGGGGGGACTGGGGATGGACTGGGAGGGGCTGGGAATAATCTGGGATGGACTGGGAATGGACTGGGAATGGATTGGGATGGACTGGGATGGACTGGGAATGGATTGGGATGGACTGGAATGGACTGGGAAGGACTGGGAATGGACTGGGATGGACTGGGGAGGGACTGGGAATGGATTGGGATGGACTGGGAGGGGATTGGGAGGGACTGGGATAGACTGGGAGGGGCTGGGAATAATCTGGGATGGACTGGGAAGGACTGGGAATGGACTGGGAGGAACTGGGATGGACTGGAAGGGGCTGGGACGACCTGGGATGTGACTGGGAACGGGCTGGGAATGGTCTGGGATGTCCCCATGTCCCCAGGGATGTCCCAGTGTCCCCATCCCCACGTCCCAGCCGTGTCCCCCCCGTGTCCCCTCCCCTCCCTGATCCCGTTTCTTTTCCCCTTTTTTCCAGAAAAAACAGAGTGAGTGACACCGGAGCCACCTCCTCCTCCTGGGTGACCCCACCCCCCCTCGGTGTCACCTCGGTGTCACCCCGGTGTCACCCCAGTCCCTGTGGGGACAGAGGGGACACGGGGTGGGGGTGGCACATCCCAAAAATCCCGATTTTCCCGCAGTGCCGGCGGGAAGAAGGTGATTTACAGCCAGCCCTCGCGGCGCAGCGAGGTGAGCACAGGGGACAATGTGGGGACACCGTGGGGACACCGGGACGTGACACTGCCCTGGTGGGGACACCCCAGTGGCAGGGGGACACCCCGGTGTCTCCAGTGTCCCTTGGCAGGAGGGTGCTGGGGGGTGGCGGGATGGTGTCACCTGTGATGTCCCCATGGATGTCACCATGTCCCCATTGATGTCCCCGTGGATGTCACCATTGATGTCACCGTGTCCCCATTGATGTCCCCATTAATGTTCCCATGTCTCCATTGATGTCCCCGTGGATGTCACCATTGATGTCACCGTGTCCCCAGTAATGTCCCGTTAATGTACCAGTGTCCCCATGGATGTCACCATGTCCCCATGGATGTCCCCATTGGTGTACTTATGTCCCCATCCCTGTCCCCATGTCCCCATCAATGTTCCATCCCTGTCCTCATGAACGTCCCCATGAGTGTCCTGTCCCTGTCCCCATGGCTGTCCCCATGTCTGTCCCCATGTCCCCATGCCTGTCCCCATCAATGTCCCCATCCCTGTCCCCATGGCTGTCCCCATGTCCCCATCAATGTCCCCATCCCTGTCCCCATGTCCCCATGCCTGTCCCCATCAATGTCCCCATCCCTGTCCCCATCCCTGTCCCCATGTCCCCATGCCTGTCCCCATCAATGTCCCCATCCCTGTCCCCATGTCCCCATTGATGTCCCCATTGATGTCCCTATGTCCCCATGGCTGTCCCCATGTCCCCATCCCTGTCCCCATCAATCTCCCCATGGCTGTCCCCATCCCTGTCCCCATCAATGTCCCCATGTCCCCATCCCTGTCCCCATCCCTGTCCCCATCCCTGTCCCCATCCCTGTCCCCGTGTCCCCGCAGGGCGAGTTCAAGCAAACCTCCTCGTTCCTGGTGTGAAGTCACCCCCGCCGCCCCCCCGGACACTTTTTCCCAATTCCCGGAATTCCGCGGGATTTTGGGGAATTCCAGCGAGATTGTGAGGAGATCCGCGGGATTTTGGGGGAATTCTGCGGAATTCCAGCGGGATTTTCACAATCCCGTGGGATTTTAGGAGATCCGTGGGATTTTGGGGGAATTCTGTGGAATTCTGCGGAATTCCAGCGGGATTTTCACAATCCCGTGGGATTTTAGGAGATCTGTGGGATTTTGGGAAATCCCCGCGGGGTTTTTGGGAATTCTGTGGGATTTTGGGAATTCCCGTGGGATTTTTGGGAATTCCCGCGGGATTTTCCGCCGCGTGTTTTTTTTTAAAGCCTCTCCGGTGCCTTCGCCGCCGCTGCCTCTGGAACTTGGGGGGGGTCCCCGTGTCCCCTCTTTGTCCCCTCTTTGTGTCCCCCATTGTCCCCTCTTTGTCCCCTCTTTGTGTCCCCCATTGTCCCCTCTTTGTCCCCTCTTTGTCCCCCATTGTCCCCTCCCATTCTCCCCTTTTTATCCCCCCGTTTGTCCCCTCCCCTCGTTCCCCTTTTTTGTCCCCTTTGTCCCCTCCCTGTCCCCTCCCCCATTGTCCCTCCCTGTCCCCTCCCTGTCCCCGGGGGGCTCTGGGAGGGGACGGGGCTGGTGCCACCACCCTGGGGACAGCGCCAGTGTCCCACTGGTCCCAGTGGCCCCCCTGAACTGGGAGCATGGGTGGGGGGGGTACTGGGAATAAACAATAAACCTGTGTCCCTTACCTGGCCTGGTGACACTGGGGGGGACACTGGGGACACTGGGGACATCAGGGGGGACACTGGGGACATTGAGGGGACACGGGGGGACACTGGGGGGACATTGGGGGACACTAGGGAGACACTGGGGGGGACACGGGGGGCACTGGGGACATCTGAGGGACATTGGGGGTCACACTGGGGACATTTGGGACCCCTGGGGACATTGGGGGGGTCCCTGAGGGCTGAGGGGACACTGGGGTCACCCTGGGGACATTGGGGGGGGTCCCTGAGGGACATGGGGGTCCCAGTGGGGACATTGGGGGTCACAGTAGGGACATTTGGGACCCCTGGGCACATTGGGGGCTCCCTGGGGTCACAGTGGGGACATTGGGGGTCACACTGGGGACATTGGGGGTCGCAGTGAGGACATTGGGGTCACACTGGGGACATTTGGGGCCCCTGGGGACACGGAGGGTGTCCCTGGGGCTGAGGGGACATCGGGGGACACTGGGGACACCCCCCACCATCGACGTCACCTTTATTGAACTCCTGCCCCTCCCCCCCCCCCCCCCCCCGCCCCCCAAACCGAGCTCGGGCCCCCCCCCCGGGGGGGGGGGGAGGGGAGGGGCGGCTTTGGTGGGGGGGGGGGTCCCGCTCCTTCCTCATTACCGACACCTTTAATTAGTGGCACTAATTGCCCCGGCGCGGGGGGGGGCGCGTTAATTGCGGGGTCTACGTTAAGCAGCAGCGACGGGCGGGGGGGGCGGGGACCCCGGCCCGGGGGGGGGAGGGGACACGGTGGCCGATTATCGGTGACACCCCCGGGGGGACCCCCCGACACTGCCCCGAGTGGGGGGGGACGGACAGGGAGGGGCTCCAGCGCTTGGGGGGGGCTGGGGGGGTCTCCTGCCTCAGTTTCCCCTGGCGGGGGGGGGGGGGGAGCAGCGGCGCCCTGGGGGCTGGTGGCACCTCCAGGGCTTGGTGACAATTCTAGGCATTGGTGGCACTTTGGGGCTGGTGACACTCCAGGGCTTGGTGACAATTCTAGGCATTGGTGGCACTTTGGGGCTGGTGGCACCTCCAGGGGTTGGTGGCACCTCCAGGGGCTGGTGACACTCCAGGGGTTGGTGGCACTTCGGGGCTGGTGGCACCTCCAGGGCTCGGTGACAATTCTAGGCATTGGTGGCATTTTGGGGCTGGTGACACTCCAAGGGTGGTGGCACCTCCAGGGCTTGGTGACACTCCAGGGATTGGTGACATTCCAGGGGCTGGTGACACTCCAGGGGTTGGTGGCACCTCCAGGGCTGGTGGTACTTTGGGGCTGGTGGCACCTCCAGGGCTTGGTGACAATTCTAGGCATTGGTGACACTTTGGGGCTGGTGACACTCCAGGGGTTGGTGACACTCCAGGGGTTGGTGGCACTTTGGGGCTGGTGGCACCTCCAGGGCTGGTGGCACCTCCAGGGGTGGTGGCACCTCCAGGGGTTGGTGACATTCCAGGGGTTGGTGACACTCCAGGGGTTGGTGGCACTTTGGGGCTGGTGACACTCCAGGGGTTGGTGGCACCTCCAGGGGTTGGTGGCACTTTGGGGCTGGTGGCACCTCCAGGGGTTGGTGACACTCCAGGGGTTGGTGGCACCTCCAGGGCTTGGTGACACTCCAGATGGTGACACTTCCAGGGCTTAGTGACACTTCCAGGCATTGGTGGCATCTCCAGGCATTGGTGGAATCTTGGCTGGTGGCTCTTCTAGGCGTTGGTGACACTTTGGGGCTGGTGGCACTTCCAGATGTTGGTGGTGGCACCGCCACTGGTTAGTGACACCTCCAGGGCTTAGTGACACATCAGGCATTGGTGGCATTTCCAGGTGTTGGTGACATTTGGGGGCTGGTGGTACCTTCAGGACCTGGTGGCACCTCCAGGCATTGGTGGCATCTTGGGACTGGTGTCACCTCCACATGTTAGTGTCACCTCAGGGCTGGTGACATCTCCAAGCTTTGGTGTCACCTTCAAGCGTTGGTGACATCTCCAGGTGTCGCTTTTGGGGTGGCGGCACCTCCAGACAGATGTTGGAGACATCTCCAAGGACTGGTGACACCTCCAGGGCTGGTGACACTCTGAGGCTGGTGACACCTCCAGATGTTGATGTCCCCTTGAATCCGGTGACACCGCCAGATGTTGGATGTCCCTTTGGAGCTGGTGGCACCTCCAGGGCTGGTGACACCTCCAGATGTTGATGTCCCCTTGAATCCGGTGACACCCCCAGATGTTGTTGTCCCTTTAGGACTGATGGCACCCCCAGATGTTGATGTCCCCTTGAATCTGGTGACACCTCCAGATGTTGGTGTCCCTTTAGGACTGATGGCACCTCCAGCACTGGTGACACCCCCAGATGTTGATGTCCCCTTGAATGTGGTGACACCCCCAGATGTTGTTGTCCCTTTAGGACTGATGGCACCCCCAGATGTTGATGTCCCCTTGAATGTGGTGACACCCCCAGATGTTGATGTCCCCTTGAATCTGGTGACACCCCCAGATGTTGGTGTCCCTTTGGAGATGGTGGCACCTCCAGCACTGGTGACACCCCCATATGTTGATGTCCCCTTGAATCTGGTGACACCCCCAGATGTTGCTGCCCCTTTGGGGCTGGTGACACCCCCAGATGTTGTCCCTTTAGGACTGGTGACACCCCCAGATGTTGACGTCCCCCTGACCCTGGCAGGACCTCCAGCCACAGCGACACCTCCGCCATCCGCCACCACCCCCTCGCTCCGCCGCCACCCCCGGCCCCGGCGCCGATGTCACCTCGGTGTCCCCCCCGTCTCAGACGTTGCTGATGCGGACGCTGAGCGGGGCCCCCTCCCCGTCCCGCTCCGCCTCCCGCAGCGACTCCTCCAGCTTGACCTTCTCGGGGTCCCCGAACCGCACGGCCTCGTGGTGACAGCAGGGCGCCGCCACCTTCACCACGCGGTCGAAGAGGCTGAAGTCGGCCACGTACTTGCCGCTGGCCGACAGCGAGATGGCCGGCGTGAACTCGTAGCCCCACAGGATCTCCTCGGGCAGGTAGGACGTGCGCACCTGGCACGTGGCGCTGGTGGACTCCACGGTGCCGCTCAGGATGACCACCAGCTCGAAGTCGCCGTCGCCCGAGCGCAGGGACACGTCCCGCAGCGGGCTGGCCTCGTCCACCACGTGGTAGAAGGTCAGCGGCAGGATGAGGAAGGGGCTGTCCGAGGACGTGTCCACCTGGAAGTCCACGTTGAGCTGGTTGAGCCGGACGCTCTCGCCCTCCTTGGTCAGGTGGGTCTGCAGCAGCTTGCCCGTGACCTGGCAGCCGATCAGGAGGCTCTTCCTCATGTTGGCCACGCGGATCATCAGGCAGGTCTTGCCGTCGTGCTGCGCCACCACGGCGTTCTGGCTGAACTTGATGGTCTCGGCGCGCTTCTTGGGCCGCGCGATCTTGGCCAGGAAGGTGCCGGTGATGAAGATCTCCAGGATGGTGGTGAGCACCAGCTGGGTGATGAGCAGCACGATGGCCAGCGGGCACTCCTCGCTGATGTAGCGGAAGCCGTAGCCGATGGTGGTCTGCGACTCGAGGGAGAAGAGGAAGGCGCCGGTCAGCGTGTGCACCTGCATCACGCACGGCGTGTGGTTGGCGGGCGGCTCGAACTCCAGCAGGTCGCCGTGCGCCGCCGCCACCAGGTACCACACCACGCCGAAGGCGAACCAGGTGCCGGCGAAGGTGGCGGAGAAGAGCAGGAGCTTGTAGCGCCACTGGAGGTCGATGAAGGTGGTCCACAGGTCCTTGAGGTACAGGAAGCGCTTGTCCGAGATGTGCTCCATGCGCACGTTGCTGCGGCCGTCCTTGGTGAGCACGCGGCGCCGCCGCAGCCCCGGCCCCATCAGGGGGCGGCTGTCGGTCTGCGTGGTCTGGCTGTAGTACACCTTGGTGGAGGACGTCATCTGCGGGGACAGGTGAGGGGCAGGTGAGGGACAGGTGGGGGACAGGTAGGGAATGTCATCTGCAGTGACAGGTGAGGGACAAATGGAGATCATCTGTGGGGACAGGTGAGGGACAGGTGGAGGGAGTCATCTGCAGGGACATAGGGACAGGTGAGGGACAGGTGAGGGACAAATGGAGGAGATCATCTGTGGGGACAGGTGAGGGACAGGAGGGACAGGTGAGGGACAAATGGAGGAGATCATCTGTGGGGACAGGTGAGGGACAGGTGAGGGACATGAGTGGGACACAGGGAGAACATCATCTGTGGGGACATGGGGACAGGTGAGGGACAGGTAGAGAATGTCATCCGCAGGGACAGGGGACAGGTGAGGGACAGGTGAGGGACAAATGGAGATCATCTGCAGGGACATAGGGACAGGTGAGGGGCAGGTGGGGGACAAATGGAGGAGATCATCTGTGGGGACAGGTGAGGGACAGGTGGAGGAAGTCATCTGTGGGGACATAGGGACAGGTGAGGGACAGGTGGGGGACAGGTAGAGAATGTCATCGGCAGGGACAGGGGACAGGTGGGGGACAAATGGAGATCATCTGTGGGGACAGGTGAGGGACAGGTGAGGGACATGAGTGGGACACAGGGAGAACATCATCTGTGGGGACATGGGGACAGGTGAGGGACAGGTAGAGAATGTCATCTGCAGGGACAGGGGACAGGTGAGGGACAGGTGAGGGACAAGAGGGACAGGTGAGGGACAGGTGAGGGACAAATGGAGATCACCTGTGGGGACAGGTGAGGGACAGGTGGAGGGAGTCATCTGCGGGGACATAGGGACAGGTGAGGGACAGGTGGGGGACACAGGGAGAACATCATCTGTGGGGACATGGGGACAGGTGAGGGACAGGTAGAGAATGTCATCCGCAGGGACAGGTGGAGGGAGTCATCTGCAGGGACATAGGGACAGGTGAGGGACAGGAGGGACAGGTGGGGGACAGGTGGGGGACAAATGGAGGAGATCATCTGCGGGGACATGTAAGGGACAGATAGAGAATGTCACCTGTGGGGACACGGAGACCGATGAGGGACAGGTGAGGGACAGATAGAGAACGTCACCTGTGGGGACAAGTGAGGGACATGTGGGGGACAAACGGGGGATATCATCTGTGGGGACACAGGGACACGGGAGGGACAGGTGGAGAGGGGCACCTGCAGAGGACACGGAGACAGGTGAGGGACAGGTGTGGCGCTGTCCAAAGGTGACACGGGGGGACATGTGAGAGACGTGTGGAGAACGTCATCTGTGGGGACATGGGGACACATGAGGGACTGGGGAGGGACAGGTGAGGGACAAATGGAGGAGATCATCTGTGGGGACAGGTGAGGGACAGGAGGGACAGGTAGGGAATGTCATCTGCAGTGACAAATGGAGATCACCTGCGGGGACACGGGGACATATGAGGGACAGGTGAGGGACAGGTAGAGAATGTCATCTCTGGGGACACACAAGGGACAGGTGGAGAACATCACCTGTGGGGACATGGGGACAGGTGAGGGACAGGTGGGGACATGGGGACAGGTGAGGGACAGGGGAGATGTCCCTCATCTGTGGGGACACACAAGGGACAGGTGGAGAACATCACCTGTGGGGACATGGGGACAGGTGAGGGACAGGGGAGGGACAGGTAGAGAATGTCATCTGTGGGGAAACACAAGGGACAGGTGGAGAACATCACCTGTGGGGACATGGGGACAGGTGAGGGACAGGTGGGGACATGGGGACAGGTGAGGGACAGGGGAGATGTCCCTCATCTGTGGGGACACACAAGGGACAGGTGGAGAACATCACCTGTGGGGACATGGGGACACACGTGAGGGACAGGGGAGGGACAGATGGAGGATGACATCGAGGGGGAACTGGGGGGATCACCCCTGTAACTGTGTGTCCCCATGTCCCTCTGTCCATCTCCCTGTCCCTCCATCCCTCCACGTGCCCCTCCCCATTCCCAAATCCCTCCGTGTCCCCTCCGTGTCCCCTCCGTGTCCCCCCCGTGTCCCCAGCTGTCCCCTGGCAGCTCCGGTGGCCGTGGAAGTGTCCCGGGAGGAAGAGGAAGGGGATGAATGGGAGGTGACAGGGACAAACGGCCGGGGGCAGCGCCAGGCGCCTCCCCGGTGTCCCCGGTGTCCCCGTGTCGCGGTGTCCCCATCCCAAAAAAGGCCCTTTCAGCCCCCGCCAGCCTCTGGCCCCGCCACCGTTTCCGCCGCGGAAGGGGCAGCGTGCCGGGGACACAGCGACACCGGGGGTGGTGGCAGCCAAGGCCGGGGGACACGAGTGGCACTGCCACCGTCCTGGCAGCGCCAGAGAAATGTCCTGGAAGGGATGGGGACAGAGGGGACAGCGGTGTCCCCAAAGAAGGGACACGGAGCTGCTCCTTCCCAGATGGGCTGGGGGGGTCCCTGGGCCCACCGTGTCCCCAAAGCCACTGGATGTCCCCAAATCCACTGGATGTCCCCAAAGCCACCACGTGTCCTGGAGCTGCTGGGCGTCCCCAGAGCCCCCTTTGTGTCCCCAGAGCCACCAGCTGTCCCCAAAGCCACACCGTGTCCTCAAGTTCCTGGGGTGCCCCCCATGTCCCTGAAGTCACTGTGCCCCCTAAAGGCACCCCCGTGTCCCCAAGGCCCCCCATGTCCCTGGAGCCTCTGTGTCCCCAAAGCCACCACCTGTCCCAGAGCTGCTGGGGGTCCCCAGAGCCCCCCATGTCCCCAGAGCCCCCCATGTCCCCAAAGCCACCATGTCCCCAGAGCCACCATGTCCCCAAGGCCACCATGTCCCCAAGGCCCCCCATGTCCCCAGAGCCACCATGTCCCCAAGGCCACCATGTCCCCAAAGCCACCGTGTCCCCAAGGCCCCCCATGTCCCCAAAGCCACCGTGTCCCCAAGGCCCACCATGTCCCCAGAGCCCCCCATGTCCCCAGAGCCACCATGTCCCCAAGGCCACCATGTCCCTAGAGCCCCCCCATGTCCCTGGAGCCTCTGTGTCCCCAAAGCCACCACCTGTCCCAGAGCTGCTGGGGGTCCCCAGAGCCCCCCATGTCCCCAAAGCCACCGTGTCCCCAAGGCCCCCCATGTCCCCAGAGCCACCGTGTCCCCACCCCCTGTTTGGGGGTCTCTGCCCACCCCTGCCCCCTCTAGGGTGGTCCCGACCCCTCTCTTTAGGGCCCTCCCCCCCCTTTTTATGCTCCTGACCCCCCATTTTTGGTCTCCCTGCCTCATTTTGGGGGTCCCCGCCGCCCCCTCGGAGGGCCCCGCCTGCCCCCCGTGCCCCCCGGGCGCGCTCCGGTGGCGGGACACGGCTCGGGACAAGCCGCAGCTTGTTCCCGGTGCCCGCGGCACAACCGGTTACCCATTAACCCCCCCCGACACCCTCCCCGTGCCTCAGTTTCCCCTCGGGGGGTTCTGGTCACTTTGGGGGTCACCGCTAAAGCCTGGCCCTACATAGAGGGGGGGTACAGGAGGAGGATTGGAGGGGGGGGGCCCCAGGGACGCGTCCCCGTTCCCCGCGTCCCGCTGGCACCGGCGGCGCGGGCACCGTTCCCACGGCGCGGCGGTGCCAGGCGTGACCGGGCGCCCCGCCAGCCGCGCCCCCCCCTCCCCAAACCGCGCCGCCCCCAAACTGGGGCGCGGGGCTGCTCCGAACTGGGGGGACTGGGATGTGGGGGTGAGGGGGAGCCGCCCTCCAGCCCCGCGGAGGGGTCCCCGAATTGAGGAGGGGGGGCGCGGGGTGGGTGCGGCGGGGGTGGAGGGGGGGGGGTGGCGGTGGCGGCGGGGGGGGGGACAGGGACGGGGACAGGGACAGTGGGGCCATTGTGCGGCCGGAGCCGAGGTTTCAATGGGGCTGGCGGGGGGGACAAAGGCGCTTTGACGGAGGCCTCGTTAAGATGCAGAGCCCCGCGCGCCCGCCACCGCCAGCGCGGGGGTCCCGGGGGGCCCGCGACACCGCCAGGGCCACCGAGGGGGCGCAGGGACCCCCGTCAATGGCACTGTCACCAATAGGGGCACAGGGACCCCCATGGTTAATGTCACTGTCACTGAGGGGGACACAGGGACCCCCATGGCCAATGGCAATGTCACTGAGGGGGGCACAGGAATCCCCCACTGTCACTAAGAGGGGGCACAGGGACCCCCATGGTTAATGGCACTGTCACCGAGAGGGGCACAGGGACCCTCGTGGTTAATGGCACTGTCACCGAGAGGGGACACAGGGACCCTCGTGGTTAATGGCACTGTCACCGAGAGGGGACACAGGGACCCCCATGGTTAATGGCACTGTCACCGAGAGGGGCACAGGGACCCTCGTGGTTAATGGCACTGTCACCGAGAGGGGACACAGGGACCCTCATGGTTAATGGCATTGTCACCAATAGGGGCACAGAGACCCCCATGGCCAATGGCACTGTCGCTGAGAGGGGGCACAGGGACCCCCCATGGTTAATGTCACTGTCACTGAGAGGGGCACAGGAACCCCCCACTGTCACAGAGGGGGGCACAGGGACCCCCGTGGCTAATGGCACTGTCACTGAGGGGGGCACAGGGACCCCCATGGCCAATGGCAATGTCACCGAGAGGGGACACAGGGACCCCCATGGTTAATGCCACTGTCACCGAGAGGGGCACAGGAACCCCCCAGTGTCACAGAGGGGGGCACAGGGACCCCCATGGCTAATGGCACTGTCACCAAGGGGGCACAGGGACACCCATGGTTAATGGCACTGTCACCAAGAGGGGGCACAGGGACCCGCATGGTTAATGGCACTGTCACTCAGGGGGGGGCCTGTGACACCGCCAGGGCCACCAAGGGGGGCAAAGGGACCCCCATGGCTAATGTCAATGTCACCGAGGGGACACAGGGACCCCCCCCCCACTGTCACCAAGGGGGCACAGGGACCCCCGTGGCCAATGCCACTGTCACTGAGGGGGGAGCCCATGACACCACCAGGGCCACCGAGGGGACACCGGGACCCCCACAGTTAATGGCACTGTCACCGAAGGGGACACAGGGACCCCCCCCACCCACTGTCACTAAGAGGGACAGAGGGACCCCCATGGTTAATGTCACTGTCACCAAGAGGGACACAGGGACCCCCCACTGCCACCGCCACCACCACCGAGGGGGGCACAGGGACCTCCATCATTACTGCCACTGTCACCACCGGGGTCCCCTGTCGCTGTCACTGCCCCAGGGGTCCCCTGTCACTGTCAGTGCCACCATAAGGGTCCCAGGGGTCCCCTGTCACTGTCAGTGCCACCATGAGGGTCCCAGGGGTCCCCTGTCACTGTCACTGCCCCAGGGGTCCCCTGTCACTGTCAGTGCCACCATGAGGGTCCCAGGGGTCCCCTGTCACTGTCACTGCCCCAGGGGTCCCCTGTCGCTGTCAGTGCCACCATGAGGGTCCCAGGGGTCCCCTGTCGCTGTCAGTGCCACCATGAGGGTCCCAGGGGTCCCCTGTCACTGTCACTGCCCCAGGGGTCCCCTGTCGCTGTCAGTGCCACCATGAGGGTCCCAGGGGTCCCCTGTCGCTGTCAGTGCCACCATGAGGGTCCCAGGGGTCCCCTGTCACTGTCAGTGCCACCATGAGGGTCCCAGGTCCTCACTCTGGCCCCGCTGTGTGTCCTGGGGGACCCCTGTCCCCCCCATGTCCCCACTGGGGGTCCTGGGGGATGTCCCCCCTCCCCATGGTGAACACGGGGGTCCCGGGGGCTGCCCCCACCACGGCCACGGCCAGGATGGGGGTCCCAGGTCCCTCTCACAGCATCGGGGGGGGACCCCAAAATGGAGCCTTAGGTCACATCCGGGATAATTCACACCCAGGATAACCCACACCTGGGATAACCCACACCTGGGATAACCCACACCCGGGATAACCCACACCTGGGATAACCCACACCTGGGATAACCCACACCTGGGATAACCCACAATAACCCACACCTGGGATAATTCACATTTGGGATAACCCACACCTGGGATAACCCACAATAACCCACACCTGGGATAATTCCCATTTGGGATAACCCACACCTGGGATAATCCACACCTGGGATAACCCACAATAACCCACACCTGGGATAATTCACATTTGGGATAACCCACGCCTGGGATAACCCACAATAACCCACACCTGGAATAATTCACATTTGGGATAATCCACACCTGGGATAACCCACGCCTGGGATAACCTACAATAACCCACACCTGGGATCATTCACATTTGGGATAACCCACACCTGGAATAGTCTACGTCCAGGACAACCCAAATTCCAGGATAACCCACACCTGGGATAACCCACACCCCGGGCTAACCCAAATTCCAGGATAACCCACAGCTGGGAGAACCCACATCTGGGATAACCCACATCTAGGATAACCCACAGCCGGGATAACCCACAGCTGGGATAACCCACAGCTGGGATAACCCACATTCCAGGATAACCCACATTCCAGGATAAACCTCACTTGGAATAACCCGCATCCCCGGATAACCCACACCTGGGATAATCCATACCTGGGACACTTCAAATAACCCACACAGGGGATAACCGAAATTCTGGATAACCCACACCTGGGACACTCGGAATAACCCACAGCTGAGATAACCAACGTCCTGGGATAACCCAAATTCCAGGATAACCCACAGCTGGATAACCCACGCCTGGAATAATTCATACCTGGGATAACCCACACCCAGGAATGACCCACACCTGGGATAACCCACACCTGGGACACTCGGAATAACCCACAGCAGGATAACAAACATCCTGGAATAACTCATACCTGGGATAACCCACACCTGGTTAATGTGGGTTAACCCTGGGATAACCCAAATTCTAGGATAACCCACACCCAGGATAACCCACAGCTGGGATAACCCAAATTCTGGGATAACCAACATTCCAGGATAACCCACACCTGGGATAACCCATTGCTGGGATAACCCAAATTCTGGGATAACCCACACCTGGGACACTCGGAATAACCCACACCCAGGATAATTCACACGTGGGATAACCCTCACCTGGGACATGGGGACATGGGGATAAAGGGACAGGGGCCTTGGGGACATCAGACCTGGGGATACATGACGTGGGGACATGGGATGGGGACATAGGGCACAGGGGACGGGGACATGGGGACATCAGAATAGAGGGACAGGGGGGACATGGGGATACAAGGACAGGGGGACATGGGGACATAGGACACAGAATAAGTGACATGGGGACACGGGCTGGGGATATGGGGACATGGGGACACAGGGACATGGGACATGGAGACAGGGCCTTGGGGACACAGGACACAGGGATACGTGACACGGGGACATGGGGATGTGGGGCACAGGCTGTTGGGGACATGGGAGAGGGACACAGGATCTGAGGGAGTGGGGACACGGGGACACAGGGGAATGGGGACACGGGAATATGGGGACATGGGGATATGGGGACATGGGGACATGGGAACATGGGGACATGGGAACATGGGGACATGGGGACATGGGGACATGGCGATGGGGGGAATGGGGACATGGGGACATGGGGGGAACATGGGGACATGGCAATATGGAGGACATGGCAATATGGGGGACACGGGAATATGGGGACATGGGGACATGGGGACATGGGGACATGGGGACATGGAGATATGGGGACATAGCGATGGGGGAATGGGGACATGGGGACATGGGGACATGGCAATATGGGGACATGGCAATATGGGGACATGGGAATATGGGGACATGGGGACATGGGGACATGGGGACATGGGGATATGGGGACATGGGGACATGGGGATATGGCGATGGGGGAACGGGGGACATGGGGACACTGGGATATATGAGAATGGATATCCCATACCCTGGGGACACAGGGACAGGGGCCCATGGGGATATGGGGACACAGGGACAGGGTGGTACGTGACACGGGGACATCAGGACATGGGGATACACAGAAACGAGGACACGGCGATGTGGGACACAACGATTTGGGGACGTGGGCGTGAGGCACTTGGGGACACGGCGATTTGGGGGACCAGTGATGGGCGCACACGGGGACACAGGGACAGGGGGACGTGGCCTCACGGCTGATGGCGACGCAGGGATGTGGGGACATCGGGGCTGCGGTGCCACCGGGGGTGGGGGGGGGGGACAACAAGGGGTCCCGGGGCTCCCATCCCAGCACCACCGGCCCTCGGGACCCCCCGGGAGAGGTCGGGGGACCCCCGGGGACCCCCCCCGGGCCGCCCTTACCTTGCTGGGGGGGGTCGCGGGTCCCGCCGTGCTCAGCCCGGCCGGCTCCCCATGGGCTTTATGGCTCGGCGGGGCCGCGGCGGCGGGACGGGCACCCCCCCCCCCCCCCCCGCGGAACCGGGGGGGGCCCGGGGGCGGGGAGGAGCCGCCGGGGGCGGGCCGGGGGTTAATGGGGTGGAAAAGGAGCCGGCCGGCACCGGGTCACGTTACCCGGGCACGGGGGGGGGGAGGGTTGGGGGACCCCGCCCGCAGGCACCGGCACCGCCGTGGGGGCACCGGGGGGGTGCGGGCACCGGGACCGGCAATGGGGGGTCCCCACCGGGGGGATGTCCAGGCAGGGACAGCGGCAGCCGGGGGTCGGGCAGGGTGTCCCGGGCATTGGGGGGCTCGGGAGGGTCCCCCGGGCACCGGCAGCGTTGTTTGGGGTCCCGGTGGGGTTGTCCGGGCACCGACAGCGGCGGGGACAGCGGGGGTCTCATAGGGGCCCTGCGTGGGGAGGTGTGGGTGAGGGGTCCGTGTGTCCGTGGGTCAGTGTGTCCGTGTGTCCGTGGGTCAGTGCGTCCGTGTGTCCGTGGGTGGATGGTCAGTGTGTCCGTGTGTCCGTATGTCTGTGGGTGGATGGTCAGTGTGTCCACATGTCCATAGGTCCGTGTGTCCGTGGGTCAGTGTGTCCGTGGGTAGCTGGTCAGTTGTGTCTGCATGTGTCTGTGTGTCCATAGGTGGATGATCTGTGTCCATGGGTCAGTGTCCGTGTGTCCGTGTGTCCGTGGGTGGCTGGTCAGTGTGTCCGTGTGTCCGTGTGTCCGTGTGTCCATGGGTGGCTGGTCAGTGTGTCCATGTGTCCGTGTGTCCATGGGTGGCTGGTCAGTGTGTCCATGTGTCCATGT
This sequence comes from Calcarius lapponicus, assembly GCA_039654755.1. Taxonomy (NCBI): domain Eukaryota; kingdom Metazoa; phylum Chordata; class Aves; order Passeriformes; family Fringillidae; genus Calcarius; species Calcarius lapponicus. The sequence continues at coordinate 31,392 of JBBFKN010000255.1, read as the reverse complement.
GTCCATGGGTGGCTGGTCAGTGTGTCCGTGTGTCCGTGTGTCCATAGGTGGATGATCTGTGTCCATGGGTCAGTGTCCGTGTGTCCGTGTGTCTGTGGGTGGATGGTCAGCGTGTCTGTGTGTCCATATGTCTGTGGGTGGATGGTCAGTGTGTCCACATGTCCATAGGTCCATGTGTCCATGTGTCTGTGTGTCCATGTGTCCATGGGTGGCTGGTCAATGTGTCCGTGTGTCCATGTGTCTGTGTGTCCATGGGTGGATGGTCAGTGTGTCCGTGTGTCCGTATGTCTGTGGGTGGATGGTCAGTGTGTCCGTGTGTCCGTATGTCCATGTGTCCATGGGTCAGTGTGTCCATGTGTCCGTGTATCCGTGTGTCCGTGTGTCCATGTGTCCATGGCTGGTCACTGTGTCCATGTATCCGTATGTCCATGTGTCCGTGTGTCTGTGGCTGGTCTGTGTGTCCGTGGGTGGATGGTCAGTGTGTTGGTCAGTGTGTCCGTGTGTCCGTGTGTCCGTGGGTGGGTGGCTGGTCAGTGTGTCCGTGTGTCCGTGTGTCCGTGTGTCCGTGGGTGGATGGTCAGTGTGTCCGTGTGTCCGTGTGTCCATGGGTGGCTGGTCAGTGTGTCCGTGTGTCCCGTGGGTGGCTAGTCAGCATGTCCGTGTGTCCGTGTGTCCGTGTGTGGCTGGTCAGCGTGTCCGTGTGTCCGTGTGTCCATGTGTCCGTGTGTGGCTGGTCAGCGTGTCCGTGTGTCCATGTGTCCATGTGTCCGTGGGTGGCTGGTCAGTGTGTCCGTGTGTCCGCGTGTCCATGTGTCCGTGTGTCCGTGGGTGGCTGGTCAGTGTGTCCGTGTGTCCGTGTGTCCGTGGGTGGGTGGCTGGTCCGTGTGTCCGTGTGTCCGTGTGTCCGTGGCTGCCCCACGCCAGGCCCGTCCCGGCCGCTCCGGAGCCACAAAGCTCCTTTGTCCACCCCGGGGGGGGGGGGGGGGAGGGGCGGGCGAGTGACCTCGGGGCGGGGCTACCGAGGGGGGGCGGTGGCCGGCCCTGGGCTAATGAGGGGGGGGGTCTGGGCTAATGAGGGGGGCTATAGGATAATGAGGGGGGCTACAGGATAATGAGGGGGGCTCTGGGCTAATGAAGGGGGCTCTGGGTTAATGAGGGGGGTCTGGGTTAATGAGGGGGGTCTGGGCTAATGAGGGGGGCTCTGGGCTAATGAGGGGGGAGGGAGGGGCTGAGCCGAGGAGGGGGCTGGGCTAATGACGGGCACCCCCCCTGGCTAATTATTGGGGGGGGGGGGGGGGCTAATCCGAGGGAGCGAACGGCAGCCCTGGGCTAGCGCAGGGGCGGCCGGGCTAATTAGCAGCCGGGCTAATTAAGGAAGGGCTAATGGACTGGGGAGGGGGGGGAACTGTGATAATTCGGGGGGTGCAGCTGAGCTGGGCAAGCGCTGGGCACCCCCGCGCTGGCGATGAGGTGGGGGGGGCTGGATTAATGAAGAACCCCCCCCGGATTAATTAATTTTGGGGGGGGTGCATTATTATGAGCGGGTTGCGCTGATGATGGGGGCGAAACCGATGGCGGGGGGGGGGGGTTGGGCTATGCTGGCCACCCCCCGGGCCGGGTGTCCGTGCGGTGGGGGGGGGGGTGCCGGGGGTTGGGGGGGGGCGGGGGCTCCCGGGTATTTTTATCCGAGCGCGGCCGTTGCCGGGGAACGGGGCGGGGGGGGGGCCCGGAGAGCGCGGAGCGAGCGGGGCTGCGGCAGCGGTGAGAGCGGGCGGGGGGGGGGGGGCTGGGGGGGGGGAGACCCCCGAATCCGGCCGGGACCCCCCCCAGACCCACCGTGACCCCCCCCTAAACCCGGCTGTGCCCCCCCTAAAACGCCCCCAAAATCCGGGATGGGGAATTAATGGGATGGGGGGGGGGAGTTGCGACATCACCCCCACCCCATCGGGGCACACGCGTGTGTAAAGGGGGGGTTGGGGGGTGTGGGGGCGCGCGCGTGATGGGCACGCGCATCACGGGGGTGAGTGTGCAAGGGGAGGGGGGGGGAGCTCGGTGCGTGTGCAAGGCCCTGTCCCAGTTCCCCCAGTTTGAGATCTCTATCGCCCGTTTCCCCATCCCAGTTTGGGGGTGCGATCCCCTCATTCCTCCCTCCCAGTCCCCCCCAGTTTGGGGGTGCGATCCCCCCATCCCAGTCCCCCCAGTTTGGGGGTGCGATCCCCCCATCCCAGTCCCCCCAGTTTGGGGGTGCGATCCCCCCCATCCCAGTCCCACCAGTTTTGGGGTGTGATCCCCCCATCCCAGTCCCCCCAGTTTGAGGGTGCAATCCCCCCAGTTTGGGGGTGCAATCCCCCCATCCCAGTCCCCCCAGTTTGGGGGTGCGATCCCCTCATTCCTCCCTCCCAGTTCCCCCCAGTTTGGGGGTGCGATCCCCCCATCCCAGTCCCCCCAGTTTGGCACCTGCATCCCCCCCATTCCCTCTTCCCAGTCCTCCCAGTTTGGGGTGCAATCCCCCCATCCCAGTCCCCCCCAGTTCGATGCTTCCATCACCCCCATTCTCCACATCCCAGTCCCCCCAGTTTGAGGTGTCCCTCCCCTCATTCTCCCATCCCAGTTCCCCCAGTTTGGCACCTCCATCTCCCTATTCCTCCCATCCCCAGTCCCCCCAGTTTGAGGGCTCCATTCCCCCGGTCCCAGTCCCCCCAGTTTGGCACCTCCAGTCCCCCCAGTTTGTGATCTTCATGCTCCCATTTCCCCATCCCAGTTCCCCCAGTTTGGCATCTCCATCCCTCCACTTCCCCATCCCACTCTCCCCAGTTTGAGGTTTCCATCCCCCCATTCCCTTTTCCCACTCCCCCCAGTTTGGGGGTGTAATCCCCCATTCCCTCCCAGTTACCCCAGTATCAAGTCTCCATCCCCGCACTCCCCCATCCCAGTCCTCCCAGTTTGCCACCTCCATCCCCCCATTCCCTCCCAGTTCCCCCAGTTTGGCACCTCCATCCCCTCATTCCCTCCCAGTTCCCCCAGTTTGGCACCTCCATCCCCCCCATTTCCCCCCATCCCAGTCCCCCCAGTTTGAGGGTTCCTTCCCCTACTCCCCCATCCCAATCCTCCCAGTCTGGGACTTCTGTCCCCCCCTTTCTCCATCCCAGTCTCCCCAGTTTGAGGTTTCCACCCCCTCACTCCCCCATCCCAGTTCCCCCAGTCTGGCACCTCCATCCCCCCCATTTCCCCCATCCCAGTCTCCCCAGTTTGAGGTTTCCACCCCCTCACTCCCCCATGCCAGTTCCCCCAGTTTGACACCTCCATCCCCCCATTCCCTTTTCCCACTCCCCCAGTTTGGGGGTGTAATCCCCCCATTCCTCCCAGTCTGGCACCTCCATCCCCCCCATTTCCCCATCCCAGTCCCCCCAGTTTGAGGGTGTAATCCCCCCATTCCCTCCCAGTTCCCCCAGTTTGGCACCTCCATCCCCCCCATTTCCCCTATCCCAGTCCCCCCAGTCCCCCCCAGTCCTCACCCCCCTGTCCCCCCACAGCCGCCGCCGATGGCTCAGGACAACGCTGCCTTCTGCGGGGTCCCCCGAGGGGGTCCCCACGGGGGTCCCGGCCGAGGCCAAGCCCCCTCCCCAGCCCCCCCAGGCCCCCAAACGCCGCCCGTGGGGGGGCCGGGGGCGCCGGGGGGGGCCCGGGAAGCGCCAGCGCTACGTGGAGAAGGACGGCAAGGTGCAACGTGCAGCACGGCAACGTGCGCGAGACCTACCGCTACCTGACCGACATCTTCACCACCCTGGTGGACCTCAAGTGGCGCTTCAGCCTCCTCATCTTCATCCTGGCCTACGCCCTCACCTGGCTCTTCTTCGGCCTCATCTGGTGGGTGATCGCCTACAGCCGCGGCGACCTGGAGCACCTGGGCGACCACACCTGGACGCCGTGCGTCAACAACCTCAACGGCTTCGTGTCGGCCTTCCTGTTCTCCATCGAGACCGAGACCACCATCGGCTACGGCCACCGCGTCATCACGGACACGTGCCCCCGAGGGCATCGTGCTGCTGCTGCTGCAGGCCATCCTGGGCTCCATGGTCAACGCCTTCATGGTGGGCTGCATGTTCGTCAAGATCTCGCAGCCCAACAAGCGCGCCGAGACGCTGGTGTTCTCCTCGCACGCCGTGGTGTCGCTGCGCGACGACCGCCTGTGCCTGATGTTCCGCGTGGGCGACCTGCGCGACTCGCACATCGTGGGAGGCCTCCATCCGCGCCAAGCTCATCCAGTCCAAGCAGACGCAGGAGGGCGAGTTCATTCCGCTCGACCAGACCGACCTGAGCGTGGGCTTCGAGAACGGGCGACGATCGGCTCTTCCTGGTGTCGCCGCTCATCATCAGCCACGAGATCGACGAGCGCAGCCCCTTCTGGGACGTCTCGCGGGGGGCAGCTGGAGAGGGACGACTTCGAGATCGTCGTCATCCTCGAGGGCATGGTGGAGGCCACAGGTAAACGGGGACACCTCGGTGGTGTGGGGGACGCCTTGGTGGCACGGGGATGCCTTGGTGGCATGGGGATGCTTTGGTGGCACACGGACACAGCAGCATGGGGACATCTCGGTGGCATGGGGACATCTCAGTAGCGTGGGGACACTTTGGTGGCGCAGGGATATGGTGGCATGGGACACTTTGGTGGCATGGGACACTTTGGTGGCATGGGGATGCTTTGGTGGCACAGGGACACAGTGGCATGGGGACACCTTGGTGGCAGAGAGACACCTTGGTGGCTTGGGGACACCTTGGTGGCATGGGACACCTCGGTGGCATGGGGATGCTTTGGTGGCATGGGGATGCTTTGGTGGCACAGGGACACAGCAGCAGTGGGACACCTCGGTGGCATGGGGACATCTCAGTAGCATGGGGACACTTTGGTGGCGCAGGGATACGGTGGCATGGGGACGCCTCAGTGGCATGGGACGCTTTGGTGGCACGGGGACATCTCAGTAGCGCGGGGACATCTCAGTGGCACAGGGACGCTTTGGTGGCATGGGGACACCTCGGTGGCACGGGGACACCTTGGTGGCATGGGGACACTTTGGTGGCACAGGGATACAGTGGCACAGGGACACCTCGGTGGCATGGGGATACCTCAGTGGTATGGGTCACTTTGGTGGCATGGGGACATCTCAGTAGCGCGGGGACACCTCGGTGGCGTGGGGACACTTTGGTGGTGCAGGGACACAGTGGCACAGGGACACCTCAGTGGCATGGGACGCTTTGGTGGCATGGGGACATCTCAGTAGCACGGGGACGCCTCGGTGGCACAGGGACACCTCAGTGGCGTGGGGACACCAAAGTGGCACGGGGACGTGGTGTCTTTGTGTGGATACATCCATGGGGATGTCATCTCCATGGGACACATCGTCTTTGTGGGGATGTATTGTCTTCGTGGGACACGTCACATCCATGGGACGCATCCGTGGGGGACACCTCCATGAGGACACATCATCTTGCTGGGGACATCTCATCTCTGTGGGGACACCTCCATGGGGATCCATGATCTCCATGGGGACACCTCCATGAGGACACATCATCTTCCTGGGGACATCTCATTTCCGTGGGGACGTCACCTCCATGGGGATCCATGACCTCCATGGGGACATTTCCATGGGGACACATCATCTCCATGGGACACCTCCATGGGAACATCTCCATGAGGACACATCATCTTCCTGGGGACATCTCATCTCTGTGGGGACACCTCCATGGGGATCCATGATCTCCATGGGGACACTTCATCTCCATGGGGACACCTCCATGAGGACACATCATCTTCCTGGGGACATCTCATTTCCGTGGGGATGTCACCTCCATGGGGATCCATGACCTCCATGGGGGACATTTCCATGGGGACACATCATCTCTGTAGGACAGGTCCATGGGGACACCTCCATGAGGACACATCATCTCCATGGGACACCTCCATGGGGACACCTCCATGAGGACACATCATCTCCATGGGACAGATCCATGGGAACATCTCCATGAGGACACATCATCTTCCTGGGGACATCTCATCTCTGTGGGGACACCTCCATGGGGATCCATGATCTCCATGGGGACACCTCCATGAGGACACATCACCTTCCTGGGGACATCTCATCTCTGTGGGGACACCTCCATGGGGATCCATGACGTCCATGGGGACATTTCCATGGGGACACATCATCTCCATGGGACACATCTGTGGGGACACCTCCATGGGGACACATCATCTCTGTGGGAACATCTCATCTTGATGGGGACATGTTCCTGAGGACACATCATCTCTGTGGGACAGATCCATGGGGACATCTCCATGAGGACACATCATCTTCCTGGGACACATCTGTGGGGACACTTCCATGGGGATCCATGACCTCCATGGGGACATTTCATCTCCATGGGGACATCTCCATGAGGACACATCATCTCCATGGGACACATCTGTGGGGACACTTCCATGGGGATCCATGGACCTCCATGGGGACGCTCCGTCTCCATGGGGACATCTCCATGGGGGACACATCATCTTCTTGGGGACATCCTCTTCTTGGGACCCATGACCTCCATGGGGACACCTCCATGAGGACACATCATCTTCCTGGGGACATCTCATCTCTGTGGGGGACACCTCCATGGAGATCCATGATCTCCATGGGGACACCTCCATGGGGATCCATGACCTCCATGGGGACATTTCATCTCCATGGGGACATCTCCATGAGGACACATCATCTTCTTGGGACCCATGACCTCCATGGGGACACACCGTGTCCTCGGGGACACCAACATGGGGGACAGATGATGTCCATGGGAACACCCTCATCTCCATGGGGGACACATCGGTGGGGGACGCGTCATCTCCACGTGGATAGATGGCTTCAGGTATTGGGGTACCCCAAATTTTGGGGGTTCCACAGACCCCTCCTACCAGATTTGGGGTCTCCAATGCCCTGGGGGCTTCAGATACCGGGGTGCTCTTGGCCCCCCCCAACATCTGGGACCTCCCTGACCCCTGTACCTGGCGGATGAGGTGCTGTGGGGTCGGGAACCTTCAGGAATTGGGGTCCCCATGCCCTGAGTGATTGGGGTGCCCCAAATTCTGGGGGTTTCACAGACCCCTCCTACCAGATTTGGGGGTTCCCGTGTCCTGGATTCTTCAGGTGTTGGGGTCCTCCTTGCCCTAAGTGATTCAGGAATTGGGGTTCCCCATGCCCAGAATTATTCAGGAATTGGGGTCCCTATGCCCTGAGTGACCCAGATATCGGGGTTCCCATCCCCTGAGTGACCCAGATATTGGGGTGCCCCCCCACCCCGTGCCCCCCAGGGATGACGTGCCAGGTGTGCAGCTCATACCTGGCGGACGAGGTGCTCTGGGGTCAGGAACCTTCAGGAATTGGGGTCCCCGTGCCCTGAGTGATTCAGATATTGGGGTCCCCGTGCCCCGAGTGACCCAGATATCGGGGTCCCTGTGCCCAGAGTGACTCAGGTATTGGGGTGCCCCAAACTCTGGGGGTTCACAGACCCCTCCAATCAGATTTGGGGTTTCCCATGTCCTGGATTCTTCAGGTGTTGGGGTCCTCCCTGCCCTAAGTGATTCAGGAATTGGGGTTCCCCACGCCCAGAATTATTCAGGAATTGGGGTGCCCATGCCCTGAGTGACTCAGATATTGGGGTTCCCATCACCTGAGTGACCCAGATATTGGGGTGCCCCCCACCCCGTGCCCCCCAGGGATGACGTGCCAGGTGTGCAGCTCATACCTGGGGGACGAGGGGCTGTGGGGTCAGGAACCTTCAGGAATTGGGGTCCCCATGCCCCGAGTGACTCAGATATTGGGGTCCCTGTGCCCCGGGTGACTCAGATATTGGGGTCCCCGTGCCCAGAGTGACCCAGATATTGGGGTTCCCATCCCCTGAGTGACCCAGATATCGGGGTGCCCCCCCACCCCGTGCCCCCCAGGGATGACGGGCCAGGTCTGCAGCTCATACCTGGCGGACGAGGTGCTCTGGGGTCAGGAACCTTCAGGAATTGGGGTCCCCATGCCCAGAGTGACCCAGATATTGGGGTCCCCATGCCCAGAGTGACTCAGATATTGGGGTTCCCATCCCCAGAGTGACTCAGGTATTGGGGTGCCCCAAACTCTGGGGGTTCACAGACCCCTCCTACCAGATTTGGGGTTTCCCATGTCCCTGGATTCTTCAGGTGTCGGGGTCCTCCCTGCCCCATGCCCAGAATTATTCAGGAATTGGGGTCCCCATGCCCCGAGTGACCCAGATATCGGGGTCCCCATGCCCTGAGTGACCCAGATATGGGGGTGCCCCCCACCCCGTGCCCCCCAGGGATGACGTGCCAGGTGTGCAGCTCATACCTGGCGGACGAGGGGCTGTGGGGTCAGGAACCTTCAGGAATTGGGGTCCCCATGCCCCGAGTGACCCAGATATTGGGGTCCCTGTGCCCCGGGGTGACTCAGATATCGGGGTGCCCCTCACCCCGTGCCCCCCAGGGATGACGTGCCAGGCTCGCAGCTCCTACCTGGCGGACGAGGTGCTCTGGGGTCACCGCTTCACGCCGCTGCTCAGCCTGGAGGAAGGCTTCTACGAGGTGGACTACGGCGGCTTCCACCACACGGTGCCCGTGCCCACGCCGGCCTGCAGCGCCCGCCAGCTGGCCGCCGCCGCCGCCCGCCGCGATGCCCACCTGTACTGGTCCATCCCCAGCCGCCTGGACGAGGCCGCGGCCTCGGGGGGCGAGGGGGACCCCGAAATGTCCCCTCCGCGAGAGCAACGGGACCTTGGCCAGCCCCGAGTCGCGGGTGATGCCGCCAAAATCTGGGTGTAAATAGGGAAAATTCTCCTCGTTATCATGGTGGTGGTGGGTTTGGGGGTGTGAGTGGTGGGTTTGGGGGTGTCCCCGGGTTTGTGGGGTGCCTAATCACTCGGGGGACAAAGGGGACCCCAAAATCTCTCAGGAGAGCAACAGGACCTTGGCCAACCCTGAGTTGAGGTGATGCCACCAAAATCTGGGTGTAAATAGTGAAAATCCCCCCTGTTACGGTGGGTTGGTGGTGGGTTTGGGGTGTTCCTGGGTTTGTGGGGGGCGAAGGGGACCCCAAAATCTCTCAGGAGAGCAACAGGACCTTGGCCAACCCTGAGTTGAGGTGATGCCACCAAAATCTGGGTGTAAATAGTGAAAATCCTCCTTGTTATCATGGTGTTGGTGGGTTTAGGGTGTTCCTGGGTTTGTGGGGGCAAAGGGGACCCCAAAATCTCTCAGGAGAGCAACAGGACCTTGGCCAGCCCCAAGCTGAGGTGATGCCACCAAAATCCGGGTGTAAATAGGGAAAAATCCTCCTCGTTATGGTGGTGGGTTTGGGGTTGTCCCTGAGTTTTTGGGGTGTCCCTGGGTTTGTGGGGGCAAAGGGGACCCCAAAATCTCTCAGGAGAGCAACAGGACCTTGGCCAGCCCTAAGTTGCGGTGATGCCGCCAAAATCCGGGTGTAAATAGGGAAAAATCCCCCCTGTCCTGGTGATGGTGGTGGATTTGGGGTGTCCCTGGGTTTGTGGGGGCGAAGAGGACCCCAAAATCTTCCATGAGACAAACAGGACCTTAGCCAGCCCCAAGTTGAGGTGATGCCACCAAAATTTGGGTGTAAATAGCAAAAATCCCCCCCTTGCTATGGTGGTGGTGGTGGGTTTGGGGTGTGAGTGGTGGGTTTGGGGTGTCCCTGGGTTTGTGGGGGCAAAGGGGACCCCAAAATCTCTCAGGAGTTCAACAGGACCTTGGCCAGCCCCAAGTTGAGGTGATGCCACCAAAGTCCGGGTGTAAATACTGAAAATCCCTCCGTTATGATATTGGTGGTGGGTTTGGGGTGTCCTTGGGTTTGTGGGGGTGAAGAGGACCCCAAAATCTTCCATGAGACCAACAGGACCTTGGCCAACCCCGAGTCGCAGTGATGCCACCAAAATCTGGGTGTAAATAGTGAAAATCCCCCCTGTTATGGTGGTGGTGGTGGGTTTGGGGTGTGAGTGGTGGGTTTGGGATGTCCCCGAGTTTGTGGGGGCGAAGGGGACCCCAAAATCCTTCACAAGAGCAATGGGAACTTGGCCAACCCTGAGTTGAGGTGATGCCACCAAAATCTGGGTGTAAATAGTGAAAATCCCCCCTGTTATGGTGGTGGTGGGTTTGGGGTGTCCCTGAGTTTTTGGGGTGTCCCTGAGTTTGTGGAGACGAGGGGGACCCCAAAATCTCTCAGGAGATCAATGGGACCTTGGCCAGCCCCAAGTTGAGGTGATGCCACCAAAATCTGGGTGTAAATACTGAAAATCCCCCCTGTTATGGTGATGGTGGTGGGTTTGGGATGTGAGTGGTGGATTCGGGGTGTCCCTGGGTTTGTGGGGGCAAAGGGGACCCCAGAATCTCTCAGGAGGCAAACAGGACCTTGGCCAACCCCAAGTTGAGGTGATGCCACCAAAATCCGGGTGTAAATAGGGAAAATCCTCCTCGTTATCATGGTGGTGGTGGGTTTGGGGTGTCCCTGAGTTTGTGGGGGCGAAGGGGACCCCAAAATCTTCCATGAGACCAACAGGACCTTGGCCAACCCCGAGTCGCAGTGATGCCACCAAAATCTGGGTGTAAATAGTGAAAACCCTCCTCGTTATGGTGGTGGTGGTGGGTTTGGGGTGTCCCTGGGTTTTTGGGGGTGTCCCTGAGTTTGTGGGGACAAAGGGGACCCCAAAATCTCTCAGGAGATCAATGGGACCTTGGCCAACCCCGAGTCGCAGTGATGCCACCAAAATCTGGGTGTAAATAGTGAAAATCCCCCCTGTTATGGTGGTGGTGGTGGGTTTGGGGTGTGAATGGTGGGTTTGGGGTGTCCCTGGGTTTGTGGGGGCAAAGGGGACCCCAAAATCCCCCACAAAAGCAATGGGAACTTGGCCAACCCCAAGCTGAGGTGATGCCACCAAAATCCGGGTGTAAATACTGAAAATCCCCCCCTGTTATGGTGGTGGTGGTGGTGGGTTTGGGGTGTCCCTGGGGTTTGGGATGTCCCCGAGTTTGTGGGGGCGAAGGGGACCCCAAAATCCTTTGCAAGAGCAATGGGAACTTGGCCAGCCCCGAGTTGAGATGGTGCCACCAAAATCTGGGTGTAAATAGTGAAAACCCTCCTTGTTATCATGGTGGTGGTGGGTTTGGGGTGTTCCTGGGTTTGTGGGGGCAAAGGGGACCCCAAAATCCCCCACAACAGCAATGGGAACTTGGCCAGCCCCAAGTCGCGGTGATGCCGCCAAAATCCGAGTGTAAATAGGGAAAAATCCCCCCCCGTTATGGTGGTGGTGGTGGGTTTGGGGTGTGAATGGTGGGTTTGGGGTGTCCCTGGGTTTGTGGGGGCAAAGGGGACCCCAAAATCTCTCAGGAGATCAATGGGACCTTGGCCAGCCCCAAGTTGAGGTGGTGCCACCAAAATTTGGGTGTAAATAGGGAAAATCCCCCCCTTTACGATGGTGGTGGTGGGTTTGGGGTGTCCCTGGGTTCGTGGGGTGTCTGATCACTCGGGGGACAAAGGGGACCCCAAAATCTCTCAGGAGACCGACAGGACCTCGGCCAGCCCCGAGTCGCGGTGATGGTCCCAAAACACGAATTTATTTATTAAATATCCCCCCAGTTCTGATGGTGGTGCTGGTTTTTGGGGTGCGATTGATTGATTTGGGGTGTCCCCGGGTTTTATGGGGTGATGGGGACCCCGAAAATCCCCTGGGGGAGAGCAGCAGGACCTCGCAGGCACCAAACCTTGGGTGCACCGAATAAAATCCCCCCATTCCAACGGCGGAGCTGATTTCGGGGTGCGGGAGGTGGATTTGGGGTGTCCCTGAGTTTTTGGGGTGTCCCTGGCTTTGGGACCTCGGCGAGGGGAAGTCCAGAGGCTGCAGGGAGGAATTTGGGGTGAAATCGGGGTGCCCTGACCCCAAATCCTGCAGGGCTGGCAGGAAGGGGTCAGGGCCACCCCTCCAAGGACATGGGGACCCCCAATGTGGAGATGGGGTCCCCCAAGGACATGGGGACCCCCAGGGTGGGTTTGGGGTCTCTCCAAGGACATGGGGACCCCCAGAGTGTGTTTGGGGTCTCTCCAAGGACATGGGGACCCCCAGAGTGTGTTTGGGGTCTCTCCAAGGACATGGGGACACCCAGGGTGGGTTTGGGGTCCCCCAAGGACATGGGGACCCCCAAGTTGGGTTTGGGGTCTCTCCAAGGACATGGGGACCCTCAGAGTGGGTCCAAGGACATGGGGACCCCCAAGTTGGGGTTGGGCCTCCCCCTTAATTGTGTCCCCCCCCAATTTTCCCACGGGATCCCCCAGATTGGGGGTGGGGGGCGGTGCTGGGGGCCGCGGAAGCGAGAGAGGCCGAGCGGAGCCGAATGGGGCCGAGGGAAGCCGAGCGGAGCCGAGCCGAATCCGAAAGAAGCCGATTGAGGCCGAGCGGGGCCGAGCCGAGACTCAGCGGGGCTGACCGGACACGAAAGGAGCCGAACAGATCCGGAAGGAGCCGAACGCAGCCGAACCGAACGGAACGGAGCCGAACGCAGCCGAAAGGACCCGAAAGGAGCCGAACGCAGCCGAAAGGACCCGAATGGGGCCGAACGCCGCCGAAAGGACCCGAATGGGGCCGAGCGGAACCGAGCGGGGGCTGAGCGCCACCAAAGCCCCGCCCACTCCTGACCCCGCCCCTTCCCCTGTCGCGCAGTGGGGGGCAGCGGCTGCGACCCCCCCCCAAAAAACCCCCCAAAACCCCCAAAAAAACCCCAAAATCAGCGACACCGGGGGCGCTGGGACCCCCCGAGCCCCCCCGCGTGTCCTGTCCGTGTGTCCTGTCCGTGTGTCCTGTCCGTGTGTCACGCGTGTTGTCCCCCCCCCCGTGTCCCCCCGGCTGTCGCATTCCTGCCGCCCACGGGCAGCAGCTGCGCGGGGCGGGGGGCGGGCAGGGGATGGGGGGGGAACTGGGAGGGAACTGGGAAGGACTGGGAGGGACTGGGAGGGAGCTGGGTTGGAGTGGGAGGGACTGGGATGGGGTTGAGGGGGACTGGGAGGGAACTGGGAAGGACTGGGGGGGACTGGGAGGAACTGGGAAGGATTGGGGGGGACTGGGGAGGACTGGGAGGGACTGGGATGGGGTTGAGGGGGACTGGGGAGGACTGGGAGGGAACTGGGATGAACTGGGGGGAACTGGGACAGACTGGGAGGACTGGAATGGGACTGATCGTGACTGGGAGGGATTGCGAGGAATGGGACGGGCTGGGATGGAACTGGGATGGACTGGGGGGAACTGGGAGGGTCTGGGAGGGACTGGGATGAACTGGGGGGGAACTGGGACAGACTGGGAGGGACTGGGATGGACTGGGGGGGAACTGGGACAGACTGGGAGGGACTGGGATGGACTGGGGGGAACTGGGACAGACTGGGATGGAGTGGGGGGAACTGGGACGGACTGGGATGAACTGGGATGGACTGGGAGGACTGGAATGGGACTGATCGTGACTGGGAGGGATTGCGAGGAATGGGACGGGCTGGGAGGACTGGGGGTGACTGGGATGGACTGGGATGGAACTGGCAGGGACTGGGAGGGACTGGGGGGAACTGGGATGGACTGGGGGGGAACTGGGACAGACTGGGATGAACTGGGATGGACTGGGGGAAACTGGGACAGACTGGGAGGGACTGGGATGGACTGGGAGGACTGGAATGGGACTGATCGTGACTGGGAGGGATTGCGAGGAATGGGACGGGCTGGGATGGAACTGGGAGGAACTGGGAGGGACTGGGACGGACTGGGAGGGGCGGGGGGCAGGGCCGTGCCCCGGGAGGGGGGCGGGGGGGGGCGCGGGGCGGTCCCGGCCCCCCCGTGGGGAGCTCCCGGCACGGGGCCCCGCGGCCGCGTCAGCGCTGTTTGTTCAGCTTGGGGGGCAGCGGGGGGGACACGGGAGGGGACACGGGGGGGACACGGGGGGGACACGGGGGGGACAGCGGGGACTGGGGGGGCAGGGGGGGACAACCGAGGGACGGACAGGGGACAATGGGGGGGGGGGACACGGGGGGGACACCGGGGGACAGCGGGGACTGGGGGGGCAGGGGGGGACACGGGGGGGACACCGGGGGACAGCGGGGGACTGGGGGGGGCAGGGGGGGACAACCGAGGGACGGACAGGGGACAATGGGGGGGGGACACGGAAGGGACACGGGGGGGGACACGGGGGGGACACGGGGGGACAGCGGGGACTGGGGGGACAGGGGGGGGACAACCGAGGGACGGACAGGGGACAATGGGGGGGGGACACAGGGGGACACGGGGGGGGACACGGGAGGGGACACCGGGGGACAGCGGGGGACTGGGGGGGACACGGGGGGACAACCGAGGGACGGACAGGGGACAGTGGGGGGGGGGACAAGGCGGCAGGATGGGGGTAACTGGCCACGGGATGGACTGGGGGAACTGGGGAGACTGGGATGGACTGGGATGGATTGAGGGGACTGGGATGGACTGGGAGATGCTGGGAGGACTGGGGTGGACTGGGATAGATGGGGGAACTGGGAGAGACTGGGATGGACTGGGATGGACTGGGACAGACTGGGGAACTGGGAGAGACTGGGATGTATTGAGGGGACTGGGAGGACTGGAACAGACTGGGAGACACTGGGAGGACTGGGATGGACTGGGACAGACTGGGGAACTGGGAGAGACTGGGATGGACTGGGATGGATTGAAGGGACTGGGATGGACTGGGATGGATTGGGGAAACTGGGAGAGACTGGGATGGACTGGGATGGATTGAGGGGACTGGGAGGATTGGGATGGACTGGGGGAACTGGGGAGACTGGGATGGATTGAGGGGACTGGGATGGACTGGGAGGACTGGGACAGACTGGGAGAACTGGGGGAACTGGGAGCACTGGGGAGACTGGGATGGATTGAGGGGACTGGGAGCTGCTGGGGGAACTGGGACAGGCAGGCCCTGGGAGGACTGGGACAAACTGGGAGCACTGGGGGGACTGGGAGGGACTGGGATGGACTGGGATGAACCCCAGGGGACTGGAATGAACTGGGAGCACTGGGAAGAACAGCACAGGGGGAACTGGGGGGCGTTGGGACAAACTGGGGCAAACTGGGAGGTTCTGGAGGTGCAGGTCTGGACTGGGATTACTGGTCCGGACTGGGGTTACTGGTCTGGACTGGGGTTACTGGTGTGCACCGAGGGCGTGGGGCTGCACGGGGGCACCGGGCTCTGTACTGGGAAGATACTGGGAGGAAACTGGGAGGAAACTGGGCGGCGCTGGAGGGCGCGGCTGGTGCAGGGAGCGGAGCGAGCCGCAGGCTGGGGGGAGCCGATAACTGGTGAGGACTGGTGTTACTGGTGTCACTGGTGTCCCTCACTGGTGTCACTGGTGTCACTGGTGTCACTGGTGTCCCTCACTGGTGTCACTCGCTGGTGTTACTGGTGTCATTCACTGGTGTCACTGGTGTCCACTGGTGCTCCTCACTGGTGTCACTGGTGTCAGTCACTAGTGTTACTGGTGCCCCTCACTGGTGTCACTGGTGTCAGTCACTAGTGTTACTGGTGCCCCTCACTGGTGTCACTGGTGTCAGTCACTGGTGTTACTGGTGTCCACTGGTGTCACTGGTGCTCCTCACTGGTGTCACTGGTGTCAGTCACTGGTGTTACTGGTGTCATTCACTTGCGTTACTGGTGTCACTGGTGTCACTGGTGTCACTGGTGTCACTGGTGTCACTGGTGCCCCTCACTGGTGTCACTCACTGGTGTTACTGGTGTCACTGGTGTTACTGGTGTCCCTCACTGGTGTTACTGGTGTCACTGGTGTTACTGGTGTCCCTCACTGGTGTTACTGGTCTCACTGGTGTCACTCACTGGTGTTACTGGTGTTACTGGGTGTCCCTCACTGGTGTTACTGGTCTCACTGGTGTCACCGGTGCCACTCACTGGTGTTACTGGTGTCAGTTACTGGTGTTACTGGTGTCATTTACTCACGTTACTGGTCTCACTGGTGCCACTGGTGTCACTGGTGTCACTCACTGGTGTCACTGGTGTCAGTTACTGGTGTCACTGGTGTAACTTACTGGTGTTACTGGTGTCAGTTACTGGTGTCACTGGTGTCACTGGTGTCAGTGACTGGTGTTACTGGTGTTACTGGTGTCATTCACTCGCATTACTGGTCTCACTGGTGTCACTCACTGGTGTTACTGGTGTCATTTACTGGTGTTACTGGTGTCATTTACTCACGTTACTGGTCTCACTGGTGTTACTGGTGTTACTGGTGTCACTTACTGGTGTTACTGGTGTTACTGGTGTCATTCACTCGCGTTACTGCTCTCACTGGTGTCACTGGTGTCCCTCACTGGTGTCACCGGTGTTACTGGTGTCACTGGTGTCACTGGTGTCAGTCACTGGTGTCACTGGTGTCACTGGTGTCACTGGTGTCAGTCACTGGTCTCACTGGTGTCATTCACTCGCGTTACTGGTGCCCTCACTGGTGTCACTGGTGTCACTGGTGTCACTCACTGGTGTCACTGGTGTCAGTTACTGGTGTCACTGGTGTCACTGGTGTCAGTCACTGGTGTTACTGGTGTTACTGGTGTCATTTACTCACGTTACCGGTCTCACTGGTGTCACTGGTGTCACTGGTGTCCCTCACTGGTGTCACTGGTGTTACTGGTGTCATTCACTCGCGTTACTGGTGTCACTGGTGTCACTGGTGTCACTGGTGTCCCTCCACTGGTGTCACTGGTGTCATTGGTGCCCCCCCCCCACCCCCTTCCCCGTTCTTGAGCTGCCCTTGGCGGTTGCCATGGAGATAAAGCCGGGAAAGGGGGGGGGGGGGGTACTGGGAGGGGACCTTGGCACCGAACTGGGGACACTGGGGGGGGGGGGGGGGGGGGCGGGAACAGCCGGAGCTTGGGAACAGCCCAAAGAGCCGGAATTTGGGAACACAGGACAAACGGACACCGGGGACAGCCGGAATTTGGGAACAGACAGGACAAACAGACACTGGGGACAGCCGGACATGGGACAAACGGAGTTTGGGGGACAACCGGACACTGGGGACAGCTGGAATTTGGGAACAGCCAGAGTTTGGGGACAAACGGACACAGGAAAAACAGATACTGGGGACAAGGGGACACTGGGAACAGCCGGAATTTGGGAACACAGGACAAACAGACACTGGGGACAGCCGGACATGGGACAAACGGAGTTTAGGGACAACCGGACACTGGGGACAGCCGGAATTTGGGAACACAGGACAAACGGACACTGGGGACAGCCGGACACGGGACAAACAGAGTTTGGGGACAACCGGACGCTGGGGACAGCCGGAATTTGGGAACAGACAGGACAAACAGACACTGGGGACAGCCGGGACATGGGACAAACGGAGTTTGGGGACAACCGGACACTGGGGACAGACGGAATTTGGGAACACAGGACAAACGGACACTGGGGACAGCCGGAATTCGGGAACACAGGACAAACGGACACCAGGGGACAGCCGGACATGGGACAAACGGAGTTTGGGGACAACCAGACACTGGGAACAGCCAGGAATTTGGCAACAGCCAGAGTTTGGGGACAAACGGACACAGGACAAACGGATACTGGGGATAACTGAACACAGGACAAACGGAGTTTGGGGACAAGGGGAACACTGGGAACAGCCGGAGTTTGGGGACAGCCGGAATTTGGGAACAGCCCAAACAGCCGGAGACTGGGGACAAACGGACACCGGACAAACAGACACTGGGGACAACTGGACATGGGACAAACAGAGTTTGGGGACAAGGGGGACACTGGGACCAGCTGGAATTCGGGAACACCGAGAGAGCAGGAACAGCCGGGGACAAGCAGAGTTTGGGGACAAACGGGCACAGGACAAACAGACGCCAGGGACAGGCGGACACCGGGGACAACTGGACACGGGACAGCCGGAGTCTGGGGACAAGGGGACACCTGGAACAGCCTCCATGGGTACAACCAGGGAACAGCCGGAGCCCAGGAACAATCGGACACTGGGAGCAAAGCGGGGTGGGCACAGCCGGACCCTGGCAACAGCCGGACCCTGGGAACAGCCAGATTTTGGGAACAGCTGGATTTTGGGAATATTTGGACTCCTGGGAACAGTCAGAGCCTGGAAACAGCCGGATTTCAGGAACAGCTGGATCCCTGGGAACAGCTGGATTTAGCCACAGTCGGTCCCCTGGGCACAGCTGGATCCCGGGAACAGTCGGTGCCTGGGCACAGCTGGATTTTGGGAACATTTGGATTCCAGGGAGAAATCGGACCCTGGGAACAGTCAGATTTCAGGGGACAGTCAGACCCTGGGCACAGCTGGATCCCAGGAACAGCCAGACCCTGGGAACAGCCGGATTTTGGGAACATTTGGATCCCTGGGCACAGCCGGATTTTGGGAACAACCGGACCCTGGTCACAGCTGGATCCCTGGGAACAATCAGACCTGGGGAACAGTCAGACGACCCTGAGAACAGCCAGATCCTGGGAACAGCCGGAGTTTGGGAACAGCCAGATTTTGGGAACAGTCAGAGCCTGGGAACAGGCAGATTTTGGGAACAGTCAGACCTTGGGAACAGCCAGATTTTGGGAACAGCCGTGTCCCCCGGTACAGCCGTTCCTGTGGCACCGTGGATCCCCTGGGAGCAGCCGGACTTTGGGCACAGCTGGATCCTGGGAACAGCTGGATCCTGGGAACAGTCGGACCCTGGGAACAGCCCCCCCCGGTTCCCCCCCTCGCTGTCCCCCCCATCTCTCCCCATTCCGGGCTAATTTTAGCCCCCGGCCGCATTCCCGGGCACCTCCCGGTGCCAGGCGGGGTTGGACCGGGAGCTCCGGGCACTCCCCGGGCTGGGGAACCCCCAAAAAACCAAACAACACCCCCAAAATGCAGAACACCCGCCAAAAAACAAAGGCAACAGCCCGAAAGAACAAACAGCACCCCCAAAAGAACAAACAACACCCCCCAAAAAACAAACAGCACCCCCAAAATAAACAACAGCCCCCAAAAAACGAAACAACACCCCAAAGAACAAACAACACCCCCCAAAAAACAAACAACACCCCCCAAAGAACAAACAGCACCCCAAAAAACAAACAGCACCCCCAAAATAAACAACAGCCCCCAAAAAACAAACAACACCCCACAAAAAACCAAACAACGTCCCAAAAAAACGAACAACACCCAAAAACAAACAACACCTCCCAAAGAACAAAGGGCACCCCGAAAAAACAAACAACAGCCCCCAAAATAAACAACACCCCCAAAAAACAAAAAACACCCCCAAAAAACAAAAAAAAAAAAACCCTAAAAACCAAAAAATCACCCCCCAAAAAAACCCAACACACCAAAACAAGCAACACCCCCCAAAAAAACAAAAAAAACACCCCTCCAAAAAACCAAACAACACCCCCCCCAAAAAACAAAAAACACCTCCCAAAAAACAAACACCACCCCCAAAAAAACAAAAAAACCCTAAAAACACCCCCCCAAAAAACTCAACACCCCAAAACAAACAACACCCCCAAAAACAAAAAGCACCCCCTAAAAAACCAAAAAAACGCCCCCAAAAAACCAAAGAAACACCCCCAAAAAACCAAAGAAACACCCCCCAAAAAACCAAAAAAACACCCCCAAAAAACGAACACCGCCCCCCAAAACACCCCCCTGCTCCGGGGGGGCCACCGAGCCTCAGGGCAGCGCCCCCCCCCCCCCCCATTGCGAGCCGCGGGGGGTCCGGATGCGAGGGGGGTCCCGCTGGATTTGGGGGGGTCAGGAAGGGTCACCCCGCCCCCCCCCCCGCGCACCTGCGTTCCCAGGGCCCCCCCGCGGTCGGGGCTGGGGAGGGGGCGGGTTTGGGGCGGGGGGGGGCCGGGCCGGGCGGGGCTCGCGGGGTTTTTTCTCGGCCGCGGCCGCTGCGCCCCCCCCGAAAGCGCCCCGGGCTGGCAGCGGCGACGGCAGCGCCATGGGCAGAGGGGTGAGTAGGGGCGGCCCGGGGGCACCCCCGGACCCACGCGGGGCGCGGGGACACGCGGGGCACCCCAAAAACCTCCCCCCGAACACCCACCTAACCGGGAACCCCCACACGCGGAGCCACCCCCGACTCGGGCACCCCAAACCCATCTGAGAGACCCCAAAACCACCCGAGAGACCCCAAAACCCACCCGGGGCACCCCAAACCCACTCGGGCACCCCAAACCCATCTGAGAGACCCCAAAACCACCTGAGAGACCCCAAAACCACGCGGGGGCACCCCAAAAAAACCCCCTCCACCCCCCCGAACCACCCAGCCGGGAACCCCCACACGCGGAGCTCCCCCCATGAGGAACACCCCAAAAACCCACCCAAGGGACCCCAAAATTCACTCGGGACGCCCCAAACCCACTCCGGACACCCCAAACCCTCCCAAGGGACCCCAAAAACCACCCGGGGCACCCCCGAACCCACGCGGGGCGCGGGGACACGCGGGGCACCCCAAAAAAAACCTCCTCACTCCCCCGAACCACCCAGCCGGGAACCCCCACGCGCGGAGCCACCCCCGAATCGGGCACCCCAAACCCACCCAAGGGACCCCAAAAACCACTCGGGACACCCCAAACCCATCTGAGATACCCCAAAACCACCCGAGAGACCCAAAAACCACGCGGGGCACCCCAAACCCCCCCCCCCCCGAACACCCACCCGGGAACCCCCACGCGCGGAGCCACCCCCCATGAGGAACACCCCAAAAAGCCACCCAAGGGACCCCAAAATTCACTCGGGACGCCCCAAATCCACTCCGGACACCCCAAACCCATCTGAGAGACCCCAAAACCACCCGAGAGACCCCAAAACCACCCAAGGGACGCCAAAAACCACTCGGGGCACCCCAAATCCACCCAAGGGACCCCAAAATCCGCTCGGGACACCCCAAACCCATCTGAGAGACCCCAAACCCACCGAAGGGACCCCAAAAACCACTCCGGACACCCCAAACCCTCCCAAGGGACCTCAAAACCCACCCGGGGCACCCCCGAACCCACGCGGGGCGCGGGGACACGCGGGGCACCCCAAAAAACAACCCCCAACACCCCCGAACCACCCAGCCGGGAACCCCCAGGCGCGGAGCCACCCCCGACTCGGGCACCCCAAACTCACTCGGGCACCCCAAACCCATCCAAGGGACCCCCAAATCCACTCGGGACACTCCAAAACCACCCGGGAACCCCCACGCGCGGAGCCACCCCCGAATCGGGCACCCCAAACCCACTCGGGACACCCCCAAACCCATCTGAGAGACCCCAAAACCACCGAAGGGACCCCAAAAACCACGCGGGGCACCCTAAAAAAAAACCCCTCCCCCGAACCACCCAGCCGGGAACCCCCACGCGCGGAGCCACCCCCCATGAGGAACACCCCAAAAACCCACCCAAGGGACCCCAAACCCACCCAAGGGAACCCAAAAACCACCCGGGGCACCTCAAACCTACTCGGGGCACCCCAAACCCATCTGAGAGACCCCAAACCCACCAAAGGGACCCCAAAAACCACTCCGGACACCCCAAATCCACCCAAGGGACCCCAAAATCCGCTCGGGACACCCCAAACCCATCTGAGATACCCCAAAAACCACTCGGGCACCCCAAACTCATTTGGGCACCCCAAACCCACCCAAGGGACCCCCAAATCCACTCGGGGCACCCCAAACTCACCCTAGAGATCCCAAAACCACCCGAGAGACCCCAAAAACCACCCGGGACACCCCCCACGAGCGGAGCCCCCCCATGCGGAACACCCCAAACTCACTCGGGCGCCCCAAACCCATCTGAGAGACCCCAAACCCACCCAAGGGACCCCAAAAAATCCACCCGGGACACCCCAAACCCATCTGAGATACCCCAAAAACCACTCGGGCATTCCAAACCCACCCAAGGGACCCCAAAATCCACTCGGGACACCCCAAACCCACTCGGGGCACCCCAGACTCACCCGAGGCACCCCAAACCCTCCCGAGAGACCCCAAAACCACCCGGGACACCCCCAGACGCGGAGCCACCCCCCATGCGGAAACACCCCAAAAACCCACCCAAGGGACCCCCAAAACCACCCGGGACACCCCACGCGCGGAGCTGCCCCCCTCTCGGGCACCCCAAACCCATCTGAGAGACCCCAAACCCACCCAAGGAACCCCAAATCCACTCAGGACACCCCAAACCCACTCGGGGCACCCCCAAACCCTCCCGAGAGACCCCAAAAACCACTCGGGGCACCCGAAACTCACCCTAGAGACCCCAAACCCACCGGGGAACCCCCACGCGCGGAGCCCCCCCACGCTGGGCACCCCAAACCCACCCAAGGGACCCCAAAAACCACTCGGGGCACCCCAAACCCACCCGGGACACACAAAAACCACCAGGGGCACTCCAAAAACCACTCGGGACACCCCAAACTCACCCCAGAGACCCCAAAAACCACCCGGGGCACCCCAAACTCACCCTAGAGACCCCAAAAACCACTCGGGACAACCCAAACCCACCCAAGGGACCCCAAAACCCACACGAGGGACCCCAAACCCACCCGGGACACACAAAAACCACCCGGGGCACCCTCAAACCCACCCAAGGGACCCCAAACCCACCCGAGAGACCCCAGCCCCACTCAGGGCACCCCAAAACCACTCGGGGCACCCCAAACCCACCCGAGAGACCCCAGCCCCACTCAGGGCACCCCAAAACCACTCGGGACCCCCCCCACACGGGAAAGCCCCCCCGGGACCCTTTCCCAGGGTTGGCCCCCACCCGTGACCACCCCTGGGGACCCCCCCCCACCCCAAAATCACAGCCCCCTCCCCAGGACCCCCCACCCCACGCGGGACCCCCCCACCCCAAATTTCCCCCTCCCATTCCCAAAACCCCCCCTGGGCTCGCAGAACCCGAGTGGGTCTCACCCCCCTAAATCGGGGTCACATTTTAAGGGGTGGGGGGTCCCCATTTCCCCCCCCCCGCGGTGTGAATCGCCAGCCCCGTGGGCGGGACCCCCCCTCCCTGTGCCAACCCCCCCATCGCGCGTGGCTCGGTGCCCGCGGCTGCCCCGAGCTCCGCTCCCGGTGCCCGGCAACGCCCGCGGGGGGGCCCCCGAGCAACGCTGGCCCCGCGCCCGCCCCCCCCCCCCGCCGCCCCGGACCCCCCCCCCCCCCCATTGCGGGCACCCACCCAAAATTCACGGGGACCCCGCTGGGTGGGGCCCGGACCCCCCCCCATGGGCACCCACCCAAAATTCACGGGGACCCCGCTGGGTGGGGCCCGGACTCCCCCATGGGCACCCACCCAAAATTTCGGGGGGGGTCCCCTCTGGCTTGGGGGTGGTCCCGACCCCCCCCCCGTGGTGTCCCCTTGGCGCTGTCCCCATTTCGGGGGGGGGAACGGGGGGGGACACGCGCGTGCGACACCTGACACCCCCCCCCGCCCCCCCCAGACATATCCAAAAGCGGGGGGGGGTCCCTCAGGTGGGGTTCCCCCCCCCCCAAAATGGGGAAGCACAATTGGGGTCCCCCCGTGTTGGGGGTGGGGCAGGGAAACCCCCCCCCCCCCCCCACCCCGGGTCCGTCCCCCCCCCCGGTGTTGTTTGGGGGGTGCCCCCCCCCGTGTTCCCCCCCCCCCCCCGGTAATTCGAGCCCCCCCCCGGTCCCCCCCCCGGTCCCGGTGTTGGTTTTGGCTCCCGGAGATTTCCATGACATCGGCCCCGCCCCCCCCGGGACAGCGGGGACCCCTGGGGACAGGGGGGGGACAGGGGGGGGACACACACACGGTGACAGTGACACCCCCACAGGGACACCCCCGTGGGGACAGTGACACCCCCCCTGTGGGGACAGGGACACGCCCACAGGGACAGTGACACCCCCCTGGCTGTGGTGACACCCCCGTGGTGACAGTGACACCGCTGTGGGGACAGTGACACCCCCATGGAGACAGTGACACCCCCATGGTGACAGTGACACCCCTGTGGGGACAGTGACACACTCGCGGTGACACCCCCATGGGGACACAGACATGCCCCCTGTGGGGACAGTGACACGCCCACAGGGACAGTGACACCCCTGTGGGGACAGTGACACCCCTGTGGGGACAGGGACATGCCCACAGGGACAGTGACACCCCCCTGGCTGTGGTGACACCCCTGTGGTGACAGTGACACCACTGTGGGGACAGTGACAACCCCATGGTGACAGTGACACCCCCCTGCCTGTGGTGACTCCCCCATGGGGACAGTGACACCCCCCCGGCTGTGGTGACACCCCTGTGGTGACAGTGACGCCCCCACAGTGACAGTGACACCCCTACAGGGACAGTGACACCCCCCTGGCTGCGGTGACACCCCCACGGTGACAGTCACGCCACTGTGGGGACAGTGACACCCCCACGGTGACAGTGACACCCCTACGGGGACAGTGACACCCCCCTGCCTGCAGTGACTCCCCCATGGTGACAATGACACTGCTGTGGGGACAATGACACCCCCACAGTGACAGTGACACCCCCCTGGCTGCGGTGACTCCCCCATGGTGACGGTGGCACCCCTGTGGGGACAGTGACACCCCTGTGGGGACAGTGACACCCCCATGGTGACAGTGACACCCCCCTGGCTGCGGTGACACCCCCATGGGGACAGTGACACGCCCACAGGGACAGTGACACCCCCACGGTGACAGTGACACCCCCCTGGCTGCGGTGACACCCCCACGGTGACAGTCACACCACTGTGGGGACAGTGAAACACTCGCGGTGACGGTGGCACCCCTGTGGGGACAGTGACATGCCCACGGTGACAGTGACACCCCCCTGGCTGCGGTGACGCTCCGGTGTCCAAGGGGACTCCCCATGGCCACAGTGACCACCCATGGCCATGGTGACCCCACAGAGCCACAGTGGCCCCCTGGTGACCACTGTGACCCCTCAGTGACCACAGTGCCACCCTGGTGACCACAGTGACCCCTCAATGGCCACAGTGCCACCCTGGTGACCACAGTGACCCCCTGGTCACCACAGTGACCTCTTCATGACCACTGTGACCCCTCAATGGCCACAGTGCCACCCTGCTGACCACAAATGACTCCTCAATGACCACAGTGCCACCCTGGTGACCACAGGGCTGCCCTGGTGACCACAGTGACCTCTTCATGACCACAGTGACCCCTCAATGGCCACAATGAACCCTCAATGACCACAATGTCACTCTAGTGACCACAGTGACCCCCTGGTGACCCCACAGTGTCACCCTAATGACCACGATGCCACCCTGGTGACCACAGTGACCCCTCAATGACCACAATGACCCCTCAATGACCACAGTGCCACCCTGGTGACCACAGGGACCCCTCAATGGCCACAATGCCACCCTGGTGACCACAATGACCCCTCAACGACCACAATGACCCCAGTGCCACCCTGGGGTCAGTGACACAATGGCTACAGTGCCACCCTGGTGACCACAATGACCCCTCCATGCCCACAATGCCACCCTGGTGACCACAGTGCCACCCTGCTGGCCACAATGACCCCTCAATGGCCACAATGACCCCAGTGCCACCCTGGTGACCACAATGACCCCTCAATGACCTCAATGCCACTCTGGTGACCACAGTGACCCCCAAGTGACCACCATGACCCCTCAACGACCCCTCAATGACCCCAGTGCCACCCTGGGGTCAGTGACACAATGGCCACAGTGCCACCCTGGTGACCACAATGACTCCCCATGACCCCGTGTCACCCTGGTGACCACAATGACCCCCCAATGGCCTCAATGACCCCCCAATGACCTCAATGCCACCCTGCTGACCACAGTGCCACCCTGGTGACCACAGTGACCCCTCAATGACCACAATGCCACCCTGCTGACCACAGTGCCACCCTGGTGACCACAGTGACCCCTCAATGACCACAATGCCACCCTGCTGACCACAGTGCCACCCTGGTGACCACAGTGACCCCTCAATGACCACAATGCCACCCTGGTGACCACAGTGCCACCCTGGTGACCACAATGACCCCTCAATGACCACAATGCCACCCTGGTGACCACAGCGCCACACTGGTGACCACAGCACCACCATGGTGACCACAGTGACCCCTCAATGACCACAATGACCCCTCCATGACCACAGTGCCACCCTGGTGACCACAATGACTCCTCATGACCACAGTGCCACCCTAGTGACCACAATGACTCCTCATGACCACAGTGCCACCCTAGTGACCGCCATGACCCCTCAATGACCACAGTGCCACTCTGGTGACCACAGTGACCCCTCAATGACCACAGTGCCACCCTGGTGACCACAATGCCACCCTGCTGACCGCCATGACCCCTCAATGACCACAATGACCCCTCAATGACCACAATGCCACCCTGGTGACCACAATGACTCCCCATGACCCCAGTGCCACCCTGGTGACCGCCATGACCCCTCAATGGCCACAATGACCCCCCAATGACCTCAATGCCACCCTGGTGACCACAATGACCCCCCAATGACACCAGTGCCACCCTGCTGACCACACCCCCCCCTCCCCATGACCCCCCCCAGTGTCCCCGCTGACCCCCCCCCGGCCGCGCCCCCCCCCGCCGTGCCCCCCCCCGCCCGCGCCCGGTGCCCGGTGCCCGCCGCCCCCCCCGACGATGCCGGTGGCCACGGTGACGCCGGTGCTGGCCGTGACCTCCACGCCCACGGTAATGGCCCTGGGCTGGCGGGGGGGGGCACCGGGGGGGTGCCCTGGCCGCGGGGGGGGTGCCCGTGCCCACCGGGGGGGTCCCCGCAGGCCGGCCGCGAGTACTCGCCCGCGGCCACCACGTCCGAGAACGGCGGCGGCAAGAGGAAGCAGAAGGAGAAGGAGCTGGACGAGCTCAAGAAGGAGGTGAACCTGGTGAGTGGGGACGGGGACGGGGACAGGGGGACAGGGGGACATGGGGGGGACAGGGGATAGTGACAGGGACGGGGACATGGGACATGGGGGGGACAGGGGACAGTGAGGGGACAGGGGATAGTGACAGGGACGGGGACATGGGGACACGGGGACATGGGGACATGGGGGGACAGTGAGGGGACAGGGGATAGCAACAGTGACAGGGACATGGGGACATGGGACATGGGGGACAGGGACAGGGGACAGTGAGGGGACAGGGGATAGTGACAGGGACAGGGACAGGGACATGGGGACATGGGGACATGGGGGACAGTGAGGGGACAGGGGATAGTGACAGGGACACGGGGACATGGGGACATGGGGACATGGGGACATGGGGGACAGGGACAGGGGATAGCGACAGGGACAGGGACACGGGGACATGGGGGACAGGGACAGGGGACAGTGAGGGGACAGGGGATAGCGACAGGGACGGGGACATGGGGACATGGGGACATGGGGGACAGTGAGGGGACAGGGGATAGCGACAGTGACAGGGACATGGGGACATGGGGACATGGGACAGACAGGGGACAGTGAGGGGACAGGGGATAGTGACAGGGACAGGGACATGGGGACATGGGACAGACAGGAGACAGGGGACAGGGACATGGGGACATGGGACAGTGAGGGGACAGGGGATAGCAACAGGGACAGGGACAGGGACATGGGGACATGGGGACATGGGACGGACAGGGGACAG
The DNA here is from genome assembly GCA_039654755.1 of Calcarius lapponicus. Taxonomy (NCBI): domain Eukaryota; kingdom Metazoa; phylum Chordata; class Aves; order Passeriformes; family Fringillidae; genus Calcarius; species Calcarius lapponicus. The sequence continues at coordinate 3,661 of JBBFKN010000255.1, read as the reverse complement.
TGAGGGGACAGGGGATAGCGACAGGGACAGGGGCACGGGGACATGGGGACATGGGGACACGGGGGACAGATAGGGGACAGGGGATAGCAACAGTGACAGGGACATGGGGACATGGGGACATAGGGGCATGGGGGGACAGGGGACAGTGAGGGGACAGGGGATAGCGACAGGGACAGGGACATGGGGACATGGGACATGGGGACATGGGGACACGGGGGACAGTGAGGGGACAGGGGATAGCGACAGTGACAGGGACATGGGGACATGGGGACATGGGGGACAGGGACAGGGGATAGCGACAGGGACAGGGACACGGGGACATGGGGACATGGGACAGACAGGGGACAGTGAGGGGACAGGGGATAGCGACAGTGACATGGGGACATGGGACAGACAGGAGTCAGGGGGACAGGGACATGGGGACATGGGGGACAGCCAGAGGACAGCCAGAGGACAGGGACATGGGGGACAGACAGGGGACAGTGACAGGGACATGGGGGACAGACAGGGGACAGTGAGGGGACAGGGGATAGCGACAGGGACAGGGACATGGGGACAGAGAGGGGACAGGGGAACAGACAGGGGACATGGGGACATGGGGGACAGGGACAGGGGACAGGTACGGGGACACTGGACAGGGACATGGGGACAGAGGGACATGGGGACAGAAAGAGGACAGCCAGAGGACAGTGACAGGGACATGGGGACACCAGACAGCGAGGGGACAGGGGCATGGGGACATGGGGGGACAGACAGGGGACAGCAAGGGGACATGGGACACGGAGAGCATGGGGACAGGGGACAGCAAGGGGACACGGACAGGGACAGGGGGACACGGGGGACGTAGGGGGCATGGGTGACACTGGGGACATGGGGGACACAGAGCTGGTGGCCATGTCACTGCATTCCTGGGGACATGGGTGACATGGGCGACACAATGACACGATGGCATGGGACTCCGGGGACAGCTGGCTGTGTCATCCCATCCAGAGGGACGTGGGTGACATGGGGACATGCCACCCTGCTGGGGGGACTGGGGACACGGGGACAGCTGTCCCATGTCACCCAGCTGAGGTGACACATGGGCGACGTGGGCGGTGTGGGACCCTGGGGACAGCTGGCCGTGCCAGAGGGACACGGGTGACAGGGGTGACAGGGGGACAGCTGGCTGGGGGCGCGGTGACAGGGGTGGCGTTTGTCCCTCAGGATGACCACAAACTGTCCCTGGATGAGCTGGGCAGGAAGTACCAGGTGGACCTGTCCCGGGTGAGATGTCCCCGTGTCCCTGTGTCCCTCTGTCCCCGTGTCCCTGTGCCACTCTGTCCTTGTGTCCCTGTGTCCTTGTGTCCCCGTGTCATTGTGTCCCTGTGTCCCTCTGTCCTTGTCCCCCTGTGTCCCTGTGTCATTGTGTCCCCGTGTCCCCCCCTGGTGTCCCCATGTCCCCCTGCTGTCCCCATGTGCCCAGTGTCACCGTATCCCCCCAGTGTCCCCATGTCCCTGCTGTCCTCATGTCCCTGGTGTCCCCATGTTCCCCTTGTGTCACCATGTCCCCGATGTCCCCATGTCCCCAGTGTCACCGTGTCCCCCTCGTGTCCCCATGTCCCCATGTCCCCCTGCTATCTCCATGTCCCCCTGGTGTCACTATGTTCCCCTGCTGTCCCCATGTCCCTGCTGTCCCTGTGTCCTGATGTCCCTGCTGTTCCTGTGTCCCCGTGGTGTCACCGTGTCCCCCGGGTGTCACTGTGTCCCTGTGCCCTGGTGTCCCTGCTGTTCCTGTGTCCCCAGTGTCACCGTGTTCCCCGTGTTGTCCCCGTGTCCCCCTGGTGTCACTGTGTCCCCCTGCTATCCCCATGTCCCTGCTGTCCCTGCTGTCCCTGTGTCCTGGTGTCCCTGCTGTTCCTCTGTCCCCAGTGTCACCATGTCCCAGTGGTGTCACCGTGTCCCCGTGGTGTCACCGTGTCCCCCTGCTGTCCCCATGTCCCTGCAGTCCCTGCAGTCCCCATGTCCCCATGGTGTCACCGTGTCCCCGTGGTGTCCCCATGTCCCCCTGGTGTCCCCGTGTCCCCCTGCTATCCCCATGTCCCTGCAGTCCCCATGTCCCCCATGGTGTCACCGTGTCCCCGTGGTGTCCCCGTGTCCCGCAGGGCCTGACCAACGCCCGCGCTGCCGAGATCCTGGTCCAGGACGGCCCCAACGCGCTGACGCCCCCTCCCACCACGCCCGAGTGGGTGAAGTTCTGCCGGCAGCTCTTCGGGGGCTTCTCCATCCTGCTCTGGATCGGCGCCATCCTCTGCTTCCTGGCCTACGGCATCCAGGCTGCCATGGAGGACGAGCCCGCCAACGACAACGTGAGACACAGGGGACGCGGGGACACGGGGGGCATGGGGGGCATGGGGGGGCATGGGGGGCATGGGGGACACCAGGGACACCAGGGACATGGGGGGCATGGGGGGGCACCAGGGGCATCGGGGGCAATGGGGGTATGGGGGGCATCAGGGGCATGGGAGGCAATGGGGGTATAGGGGGCATGGGGGGCATGGGGGGCATGGGGGGACACTGGGGGTATGGGGGGCACCAGGGACATGGGGGGGCACCAGGGGCATGGGGGGCAATGGGGGTATAGGGGGCATGGGGGGCACAGGGGGATTGGGGACACCAGGGACACGGAGGGCATGGGGGGCATGGGAGACACCAGGGACACCAGGGACATGGGGGGCATGGGGGGCATGGGGGGCACCGGGACACAGGGGGGCACTGGGGGTATGGGGGGCATCAGGGGCATGGGGGGCATGGGGGGGCACCAGGGGCATGGGGGGCAATGGGGGTATGGGGGGCATCAGGGGCATGGGAGGCAATGGGGGTATAAGGGGCATGGGGGGCATGGGGGCATGGGGGGCATGGGGGGGCACCGGGACACGGAGGGCATGGAGGGCATGGGGGGCATGGGGGACACCAGAGACACCAGGGACATGGGGGGTATGGGGGACATGGGGGACACCAGGGACATGGGGGGCATGGGGGGCATGGAGGGCACGGGGGGAGAGGGGGCACTGGGGACATGGGGGGGAATGGGGGCATGGGGGCTATAGGGGACAAAGGGGTCACAGGGGACACTGGGGATATGGGGGGTATGGGGACACAAGTGGCACAGGGGGCATCAGGGGACATGGGGCATGGGGGACATGGGGGGCATGGGGGACATGGGGGGTACAGGGGGCATGGGGGGCATGGGGGGCATGGGGGACATGAGGACACAGGGGACACAGGGGGCATGGGGGACACTGGGGGCATGGGGGACATGGGGGACACCGGGGGTATGGGGGGCATGGGGGACACCGGGGGTATGGGGGGCATGGGGGACATGGGGGGTACAGGGGGCACAGGGGACACAGGGGGCATGGGGGACACAGGGGGCATGGGGGACATGGGGACAGCCGCATCAAGGTGCCATGGGGATGCTGGCACTGGGGGTGGCACAAACCCGAGGTCCCTTGTCCCCTCCCCACGCCGTGCCAACCCTCAGCTGTGGGTGTGGGGGGGGATGTCAAAGCACCGGGGGTGTCCCCTCCCTGCCACCCCATTCTGGGGGTCCCGGGGGGTTCCTCGGTGCCCCCCAGGTGCTGAGGTGCCCCCCCATGGTGCCAGCTGTACCTGGGGGTGG
>JBBFKN010000254.1:0-59259 GCA_039654755.1 Calcarius lapponicus | reverse complement strand
GGAACTCTGGGGGGATTTGGCTGTCCTGGATACCCCAAAAGTGGGCTGGACCCCATGGGAAAGGGGCTGGAGGGAGTCAGGACCCCCCAAAAAGGGCTGGAGCTCCTCGGGACCCTATGGCGCCCAAACAGGGGCTGCAGCCCAGTGCCCCTCCCAGTCCCTCCCAGTCCCTCCCAGTGCCCTCCCAGTCCCCTCACCAGTCCCTACCAGTGCCCTCCCAGTTCCTCCCAGTCGCTCCCAGTCGCTCCCAGTTTCTCCAAGTACCCCCCGCAGTCCTCTCCCAGTTTCCTCCCATTTCCCTCCCAGTTCCTCCCAGTCCATTCCCAGTCCCTCCCAGTCCCCTCCCAGGTCCCTCCCAGTGCCCTCCCAGTCCTCCCCAGTCCCTCCCAGTCCCTCCCAGTACATCCCAGTCGCTCCCAGTCGCTCCCAGTCCCTTCCCAGTTTCTCCAAGTTCCCCCCCCCCCAGTCCTCTCCCAGTTCCTCCATTTCCCTCCCAGTCCCTCCCAGTCCCTCCCAGTACACTCCCAGTGCCCTCCCAGTCCATCCCAGTCCCTCCCAGTCCCCTCCCAGTTTCTCCAAGTACCCTCCAGTCCTCTCCCAGTTCCCTCCCAGTCCCTCCCAGTCCTTCCCAGTCGCTCCCAGTCGCTCCCAGTCCCTCCCAATCCATCCCAGTTCCCTCCTAGTCCCTCCCAGTCCCTCCCAGTTCCATCCCAGTCCCTCCCAGTCCCCTCCCAGTCTCTCCCAGTCCCTCCCAGTCCCTCCCAGTTCCTCCCATTTCCCTCCCAGTCCCTCCCAGTTCCATCCCAGTCCCTCCCAGTCCCTCCCAGTCCCTCCCAGTCCTCTCCCAGTTCCTCCCATTTCCCTCCCAGTCCCTCCCAGTTCCCTCCCAGTCCCTCCCAGTCCCTCCCAGTTTCTCCAAGTACCACCCCAGTCCTCTCCCAGTTCCTCCCATTTCCCTCCCAGTCCTTCCAGTCCCTCCCAGTCCCCTCCCAGTTCCCTCCCAGTCCTTCCCAGTCCATCCCAGTCCATCCCAGTCCCTCCCAGTCCATCCCAGTCCCTCCCAGTCCATCCCAGTATCCCACCCCAGACCAGGGCTCCAGCACCGTTTCCGCCTTTATTGCCCCATTGCCCCCCCGGGGGGTTCTTGGGGTGCCCCTGGCGGGCCCAGCTGTGCCCAGGTGCACCCAGGTGTGTTCCATGTGTGCCCAGCTGTGCCCAGGTGTGTTCTCATGTGTGCCCAGCTGTGCCCAGGTGCACCCAGGTGTGTTCCATGTGTGCCCAGCTGTGTTCCAGGTGTGTTCAATGTGTGCCCAGCTGTGCCCAGGTGCACCCAGGTGTGTTCCATGTGTGCCCAGCTGTGCCCAGCTGTGCCCAGGTGTGCTTCAGCTGTTCCAGGTGTGTTCCAGGCGTATCCAGATATCTCCAAGTGTGCCCAGGTGCGTTTCCAATTGTGTCCAGGTGTGATCCAGGTGTGTTCCAGGTGTGTCCAGGTGTCTCCAGGTGTGTTCCAGGTGTGCCCAGGTGTCTCCAGGTGCATCCAAGTGTGTCCAAGTGCTGGTCCAGGTGTGATCCAGGTGTGTCCAGGTGCATCCAGCTGTGTTCCAGGTGTCTCCAGGTGTCTCCAGGTGCATCGAGCTGTGTTCCAGGTGTGTTCCAGGTGTCTCCAGGTGTGCCCAGGTGAGCCCAGGTGTGCCCAGGTGTGCCCAGGTGTGGTCCCAGGTGGTGTCAGTGCTCGTCCCCCTGCTCGTTGAGGGCCAGCAGCAGCAGCAGCGCCCACCCCCCGAGCAGCCCCCGCGCTCTGCAGCCCCAGCAGCGCCCAGGGGCTGGGGGAGCGCACGGACAGCATGGCCGGCACCTGCGGGACACCTGTGTGTCACCTGAGTGTCACCTGGGACACCTGAGTGTCACCTGCAGCCCCACCCCCCCGAGCAGCCCCGCGCTCTGCAGCCCCAGCAGCGCCCAGGGGCTGGGGGAGCGCACCGAGAGCATGGCCGGCACCTGCGGGACACCCGAGAGTCACCTGAGTGTCACCTGTGTGTCACCTGTGTGTCACCTGGGGACACCTGAGTGTCACCTGAGTGTCACCTGCAGCCCCACCCCCCCGAGCAGCCCCCGCGCTCTGCAGCCCCAGCAGCGCCCAGGGGGCTGGGGGGGAGAGCGCACCGAGAGCATGGCCGGCACCTGCGGGACACCTGAGAGTCACCTGTGTGTCACCTGTGTGTCACCTGAGTGTCACCTGTGTGTCACCTGCAGCCCCACCCCCCGAGCAGCCCAGCAGCGCCCAGGGGCTGGGGGAGCGCACGGACAGCATGGCCGGCACCTGCGGGACACCTGAGTGTCACCGTGAGTGTCACCTGAGTGTCACCCGAGATACCTGAGTGTCACCTGTGTGTCACCTGAATGTCACCTGAGAGTCACCTGGGACACCTGAGAGTCACCTGAGTGTCACCTGTGTCACCCTGAGTGTCACCTGAGTGTCACCTGAGTGTCACCTGGGACACCTGTGTGTCACCTGAGTGTCACCTGAGTGTCAACCTGTGTGTCCACCTGTGTGTCACCTGGGACACCTGTGGTGTCACCTGAGTGTCACCTGAGTGTCACCTGAGTGTCACCTGTGATACCTGAGAGTCACCTGAGATACCTGAGTGTCACCTGAGTGTCACCCGAGATACCTGAGAGTCACCTGGGACACCTGACCTGTCACCTGTGTGTCACCCGAGATACCTGAGAGTCACCTGGGGAACACCTGTGTGTCACCTGGGACACCTGTGTGACACCTGAGTGTCACCTGTGTGTCACCTGAGTGTCACCTGTGTGTCACCTGCAGCCCCCACCCCCCCGAGCAGCCCCGCGCTCTGCAGCGCCAGCAGCGCCCAGGGGCTGGGGGAGCGCACCGAGAGCATGGCCGGCACCTGCGGGACACCTGTGTGTCACCTGAGTGTCACCTGGGACACCTGTGTGTCACCTGAGTGTCACCTGAGAGTCACCTGAGTGTCACCTGAGTGTCACCTGGGACACCTGTGTGTCACCTGAGTGTCACCTGGGGACACCTGAGTGTCACCTGAGTGTCACCTGAGTGTCACCCAAGATACCTGAGAGTCACCTGGGACACCTGAGTGTCACCTGTGTGTCACCCAAGATACCTGAGAGTCACCTGAGTGTCACCTGTGTGTCACCTGAATGTCACCTGAGAGTCACCTGGACACCTGAGTGTCACCTGAGATACCTGAGTGTCACCTGAGTGTCACCTGGGACACCTGAGTGTCACCTGAGATATCTGAGTGTCACCTGAGAGTCACCTGAGTGTCACCTGTCAGTACCTATGTGACAGCTACAGAAACCCACAAGCACCTGTGGGACACCTGAGGGTCACCCCAATGTCCCCACTGTCCCCGATGTCCCCAATGTCGCTCACCATATGGCACAGCGCCAGGTGCAGCAGGAAGCCCCAATGTCCCCAGTGTTCCCAATGTCCCCAATGTCCCCAATCCCCCCAATCCCCCCGATGTCCCCAATGTCCCCAGTGTCCCCAGTGTCCCCCAGCGTCGCTCACCATGTGGCACAGCGCCAGGTGCAGCAGGAAGCCCCAATGTCCCCAATGTCCCCCAATGTCCCCGATGTCCCCCAGTGTCCCCGATGTCCCATTGTCCCCAATGTCGCTCACCATGTGGCACAGCCGCCAGGTGCAGCAGGGAAGCCCCAATGTCCCCAATCCCCCCAATGTCCCCCAATGTCCCCAATGTCCCCCCGATGTCCCCAATGTCCCCAATCCCCCCAATCCCCCCCAATGTCCCCAATGTCCCCAATTGTCCCAATGTCGCTCACCATGTGGCACAGCGCCAGGTGCAGCAGGAAGCCCCAGTGCCCCCCAATGTCCCCAATGTCCCCAATGTCCCCAATGTCCCCAATGTCCCCAGTGTCCCCAATGTCGCTCACCATGTGGCACAGCGCCAGGTGCAGCAGGAAGCCCCAATGCCCCCCGATGTCCCCCGATGTCCCCAATGTCCCCAATGTCCCCAATCCCCCCCGATGTCCCCGATGTCCCCCGATGTCCCCGTGTCGCTCACCATGTGGCACAGCGCCAGGTGCAGCAGGAAGCCCCAATGTCCCCAATCCCCCCAATGTCCCCAATGTCCCCAATGTCCCCGATGTCCCCGATGTCCCCAATGTCCCCAATGTCCCCAATGTCCCCAATGTCCCCAATGTCCCCGATGTCCCCGATGTCCCCAATGTCGCTCACCATGTGGCACAGCGCCAGGTGCAGCAGGGAAGCCCCAATGTCCCCAGTAGTCCCCGATGTCCCCAATCCCCCCGATGTCCCCGATGTCCCCAATGTCCCCGTGTCGCTCACCATGTGGCACAGCGCCAGGTGCAGCAGGAAGCCGCGCCCAGGGCCGCGAGCCAGGTGCGGGGGCGGCGGGGGGCGGCCCCCAGCGCCAGCCCGGCCACCACCCCCCGGTACCACCGGCAGCGCCGCGGCCGCCGCCAGCGCCCACCGTGCGCCGCGTGCCCAGCCCCGACTGCGACAGCACCAGCGCGTCACCTGCGGGACAGCGACAGTGACACTGAGGAATGGCCCCAAACATGGGACAGGTGTCACCTGCGGGGACAGTGACAGTGACAGACATGGCCCCAAACATGGGACAGGTGTCACCTGCGGGGACAGCCACAGTGACAGAAATGGCCCAAAACATGGGACAGGTGTCACCTGCGGGACAGCGACAGTGACAGACATGGCCCCAAACTCGGGACAGGTGACACCTGCGGGACAGCCACAGTGACAGAAATGTCCCCAAACATGGGATAGTCACAGGGAGAAATGGCCCCAAACTCGGGACAGGTGTCACCTGCGGGGACAGCCACACTGAGAGAAATGTCCCCAAATATGGGACAGGTGTCACCTGCGATGACAGTGACACTGAGAGAAATGTCCCCAAACTCTGGACAGCACCAGGTGTCACCTGCGGGGACAATGACACTGAGGAATGTCCCCAAACATGGGACAGGTGTCACCTGCGAGGACAGTGACACTGAGGAATGTCCCCAAACTCGGGACAGGTGTCACCTGCGGGGACAGCCACACTGAGAGAAATGTCCCCAAATATGGGACAGGTGTCACCTGCGATGACAGTGACACTGAGAGAAATGTCCCCAAACTCTGGACAGCACCAGGTGTCACCTGCGGGGACAATGACACTGAGGAATGTCCCCAAACATGGGACAGGTGTCACCTGCGGGGACAGTGACACTGAGAGAAATGTCCCCCAAACTCTGGACAGTGCCAGCTGACACCTGCAGGGACAGCCACACTGAGAAAAGTCCCCAAACTCGGGACAGGTGTCACCTGCGGGGACAGCGACACTGAGGAATGTCCCCAAACTCAGGACAGGTGTCATCTGCGGGGCCCCGCCCCTCAGAACAAGCCCCGCCCCCTTCCCGAGGCCCCGCCCCCTCCGCAACCCCGGGCTTGCGCTGTTCGGGGAAAGCCCCGCCCCTCACATAAAGCCACGCCCCATCAGCAGAACCCCGCCCCATTGCAGGAATCCCGCCCGCTTTCTCAGGCCCCGCCCCCTCTCCCGAGGCCCCGCCCCTTACTGAGCGCGCGGGGCAGCTCGTGCAGCGCCAGCCCCGCCCCCATACCCATAGCCCCGCCCCCTCCCCCGAGGCCCCGCCCCTTACTGAGCGCGCGGGGCAGCTCGTGCAGCGCCAGCCCCGCCCCCGCGGCGGCCCCGGCGCTGCCGGAAGCGGCGAAGGCGGAGCCGAGCGCGAGCCCGTCCGCCAGGCGGTGAACGGCGCCCCCCGCCGACAGCAACAGCGCCTGCGCGCGGCCAGAGCCTGCCCGGACACACGGACAGACACGGGACAGACGGACACGGGATAGACAGACACGGGATGGACAGACAGACACACGGACAGACAGACAGACACGGGATAGACAGACACGGGACAGACAGACAGATACGGGACAGACAGACAGATACGGGATAGACACACGGACAGACCGACACACGGACAGACAGACAGACATGGGACAGACAGACACACAGACAGATACGGGACAGACAGACACGGGACAGACACGGGACAGACAGACACGGGACAGACAGACACGGGACAGGCACACCGACAGACAGACACGGGACAGACAGACACGGGACAGACACACGTACAGACCGGGACAGACAGCCACGGGACAGACACGGGACAGACAGACGTACAGACACGGGACAGGCAGTCACACAGACACACGGACAGACACGGGGCAGGCACACGGACAGACAGACAGACACGGGACAGACACACGGAGAGACACGGGATGGATGTGGGACAGACAGACACACAGACAGACAGACACGGGATAGACACACGGACAGACAGACAGACACGGGACAGACACACGGACAGACACGGGATGGATGTGGGACAGACAGACACACAGACAGACAGACACGGGACAGACGCACGGACAGACAGAGAGACACGGGATAGACACGGATACACCGGGAGTGACAGACACGGGACACATGGACGCGGGACAGACACGGGATACACCGGGACAGACAGACGGACGGACATGGGACAGACACGGGATACACCGGGACAGACAGACAGACAGGGAATAGACACGGGATAGACACACGGACAGACAGACAGACAGGGAATAGACACGGGATAGACACACGGACAGACAGACAGACACGGGACAGACACGGGACGGACACGGGACAGAGAGAGACACGGGATAGACCGGGACAGACAGACAGCCACGGGACAGACAGACAGACAGAGAGAGAGAGAGAGGGAGCCAGGGGTCAGCACAGGGTCACCCACGGGTCACCTGGGGACACCTGGGGACACCTGGGGTCACCTGGGGACACCTGGGGACACCCGGGGACACTCCTGTGTCATCCGGGGACACCACGGGGACCCCCCCAGGTCACTCATGGGGACACCTGAGGTCACTGGGGCCACCCCCGGGTACCTCTGGACACCCCCGTGTCCCCCCACGTGTCCCCCTGCGTCTCCTCCTCTGTCCCCCCCGTGTCCTCCAATGTCCCCAATGTCCCGTCAATGTCCCCCCTGTCCTCCCAGTGTCCCCCCCTTTGTCCCCCCGTGTGCCCCAACGTCCCCAATGTCCCCCCAATGTCCCCCAATGTCCCCAACGTCCCCTCAATGTCCCCCTCAATGTCCCCAGTATCTCCCCCGATGTCCTCCCTGTGTCCCTCGATGTCCCCAACGTCCCCTCAGTGTCCCCTGTGTCCCCTCAATGACCCCCTCATGTTCCCCCGTGTCCCCCCCCATATCCCCTCCGTGTCCCCTCCTCTGCCACCCCCACGTCTCCTTTCTGTCCCCCCATGTCCCCAATATCCCCCCAATGTCCCCCCAATGTCCCCAACGTCCCCTCAATGTCCCCCAATGTCTCAAATATCCCCCCAGTGTCCCAAATGTCCCCCTCAATGTCCCCAATATCTCCCTGTGTCCTCCCTGCGTCCCCCAATGTCCCCAATGTCCCCCCGTGTCCCCTCAATGTCCCCAATATCCCCCCAATGTCCTCCCTGTGTCCCCCAATGTCCCCAATGTCCCAAATGTCCCCCCAATGTCCCCAATATCTCCCCCGATGTCCCCCCGTGTCCCCTCAATGTCCCCAATGTCCCCAATATCCCAATGTCCCCCCAATATCCGCAATGCCCCCCGATACTCCCCAATGTCCCCAATGTCTCCCCGTGTCCCCCCGTGTCCCCTCAATGTCCCCGATGTCCCCAATATCCCCCCAATGTCCTCCCTGTGTCCCCCAATGTCCCCAATGTCCCCCCAAGGTCCCCCCAATATCCCCCCAATGTCCCCAATGTCCCCCTCAATGTCCCCGATGTCCCCAATATCTCCCCCGATGTCCTCCCTGTGTCCCCCAATGTCCCCAATGTCCCCCTGTGTCCCCTCAATGGCCCTGCTGTCCCCAATATCCCCCCCGATGTCCTCCCTGTGTCCCCCAATGTCCCCAATGTCCCCCCAAGGTCCCCCCAATATCCCCCCAATGTCCCCAATGTCCCCCTCAATGTCCCCAATATCTCCCCCGATGTCCTCCCTGTGTCCCCCAATGTCCCCAATGTCCCCCCGTGTCCCCTCAATGTCCCTGATGTCCCCAATATCCCCCCCGATGTCCTCCCTGTGTCCCCCAATGTCCCAAATATCCCCCCAATGTCCCCAATGTCCCCCAATCCCCCAATGTCCCCAATGCCCCCCCAATATCCCCCCAATGTCCCCCAATGTCCCCCAATGTCCCCAATGCCCCCCCAATATCCCCTCAATGTCCCCTCAATGTCCCCCAATATCCCCCCAATGTCCCCAATATCCCCCCAATGTCCCCGATGTCCCCAATGTCCCCCCAATGTCCCCCCAATGTCCCCAATATCCCCCCAATGTCCTCCCAATGTCCCCCAATGCCCCCCCAATGTCCCCCCAATGTCCCCAATATCCCCCAATGTCCCCAATATCCCCCCAATGTCCCCAATGTCCCCTCAATGTCCCCAATAACCTCCCAATGTCCCTCAATGTCCCCCCAATGTCCCCCAATGTCCCCCAATGTCCCCCCAATGTCCCCCCAATGTCCCCCCCCCCCCCCCCCCCGTGTCCCCGCTGTCCCCGGGAGCGCCCCCAGGTGGCGCCCGGCGCCGCCGGCCCGCGCCCGGCCCAGTGGCCTAATGGACAAGGCATCAGCCTCCGGAGCTGGGGATTGTGGGTTCGAGTCCCACCTGGGTCGGCACCGCCCCCTTTTACCGGGGGGATTTGGGGGAGAGTCTGGGGGGGTTTTGGGGGGATTCGAGGAGTTTTGGGGGGAATTTGAGGATTTTGGGAGGGAATTTGGATGGTGGGGGGGGGGGGGGAGGGGATTTGAGGAATTTTGTGGGGATTTGAGGAGTTTCAGAAGGGAATTTGGGGGGGGCTTGGGCAAGATTTGAGGAGCTTTGGGGGGAAAATTTGGGGAGATTTGAGGAGTTTTGGGGGGGTTGGGGGGAGATTTTAGGAGTTTTGCGGCAGAATTTGGGGAGATTTGGGGACTTTTGGGGGTATTTGAGGACGTTTGGGGGAATTGAAGGAGTTATGGGGGCATTTGAGGAGTTTCAGGGGGGAATTTTGGGGGAAATTTGGGGAGTTTTGGGGGGTTGGGAGGAATTTGGAGGGTTTTGAGGAGGTTTGGGGGGGGGTTGGGGGAAATTTGAGGAGGTTTGAGGGAATTTGAGGATTTATGGGGGAATTTGAGGAGTTTCAGGGGGGAATTTTGGGGAAATTTTGAGGAGTTTTGGGAGGATTTTGGCTTTGGGGGAAATTGGGGAGATTTGAGGAGTTTTGCGGCAGAATTTGGGGACTTTTGGGGACTTTTGGGGGGATTTGAGGACGTTTGGGGGAATTGAAGGAGTGATAGGGGCATTTGAGGAGTTTCAGGGAGGGATTTTGGGGGAAATTTGGGGAGTTTTGGGGGGATTTCAGGAGTTTTGGGGCAGAATTTGGGAGGTTTTAGGGGGATTTGGGGAGTTTTGGGGGAGAATTTAGGGGGATTTTGTGGGGGGAGGGGATTTGCGGAGTTTTAGTGCAGAATTTGGGGGGATTTTTGGAGGGGGGATTTAGGGAGTTTTGGGGCAGAATTTGGGGAGTTTTGGGGAGGATTTGGGGATTTTGGGGCAGAATTTGGGAGGATTTTATGGGGGATTTGGGGAAATTTGGGGGAGAATTTTGGGGGGGGTTGGTGGAGTTTTAGGGCAGAATTTGGGGGGGATTTTTGGGGGCAGAATTTGGGGAGATTTTGGGAGGATTTGGGGCAGAATTTGGGGGGATTCTTGGGGGGGATTTGGGGAAATTTGGGGCAGAATTTGGGGGTTGTGAGGGCAGAATATAGGGAGTTTTGGGGGGGGGGTTGGGGGGTTTTGGGGCAGAATTGGGGGGGATTTTGGGGGATTTGGGGAAATTTGGGGCAGAATTTAGGGGGATTTTTGGAGGTATTTGTGGAGTTTTAGGGCAGAATTTGGGGGGGGGATTTTTGGGGGGGATTTGGGGAAATTTGGGGCAGAATTTGGGGGTTATGAGGGCAGAATTTAGGGAGTTTTGGGGGGGATTTGGGAGGTTTTGGGGCAGAATTTGGGAACTTTTATGGGGGATTTGAGGGATTTTGGGGGAGAATTTTGGGGGGGATTGGTGGAGTTTTAGGGCAGAATTTGGGGGGGGGATTTTTTGGGGCAGAATTTGGGGAGATTTTGGGAGGATTTGGGGGGATTATTGGGGGGAGATTTGGGGAAATTTGGGGCAGAATTTTGGGGATTTTTTTGGGGGGGTTGGGGAATTTCGCGGCAAAATTTTGGGAGTTTTTGGGGCAGAATTTGGGGGGATTTGGGCGGGGGGTTGGGGAAATTTGGGGCAGAATTTGGGGGTTGTGAGGGCAGAATTTAGGGAGTCTTGGGGGGGGGATTTGGGGGGTTTGGGGGCAGAATTGGGGGGGATTTTGGGGGGATTTTGGGAAATTTGGGGTAGAATTTAGGAGGATTTTGGGGAGGATTTGTGGAGTTTTAGGGCAGAATTTGGGGGCGATTTTTGGGGGAGATTTAAGGAGTTTTGGGGCAGAATTTGGGGAGATTTTGGGAGGATTTGGGGCAGAATTTGGGGGGATTCTTGGGTGGGGGGATTTGGGGGGTTTGGGGGCAGAATTTGGGGAGTTTGGGGGGAATTCGGGCCGTACCGTGATTGGTCAGTTCCTGCGTGCTCTGGGCGGGGTCCGGGGCGGGGTCTCCATCCTTCTCCGCTGGGGGGAGGGGGTTCTGGACCCCAAAAAATCCCCCCCCCATCAGCAGGTGACGCCCCCAGACTCACTCAAGCCCAAATCCCCTCCCCAGCCGAACCTGCCTTGGAGCCCCCCACCCCAAAAACACCCCCAATGTCCCCAATCCCCCCAATGTCCCCTCAGTGTCCCCAATACCCCCCCAATGTCCCCAATGCCCCCAATGTCCCCTCAGTGTCCCCAATACCCCCCCAATGTCCCCAATGTCCCCAATGCCCCCAATCCCCCCAGTGTCCCAAATTCCCCCAGTGTCCCCAAATCCCTCAGTGTCCCCAGTGTCCTCAATGTCCCCAATGTCCCCAATGCCCCCAATCCCCCCAGTGTCCCAAATTCCCCCAGTGTCCCCAAATCCCTCAGTGTCCCCAGTGTCCTCAATGTCCCCAGTGTCCCCAATGTCCCCAATATCCCCAATGTCCCCAATGTCCCCGATGTCCCCAATGTCCCCAGTGTCCCCAATGTCCCCAATATCCCCAATGTCCCCAATGTCCCCAATACTCCCCAATGTCCCCAATGTCCCCAATGTCCCCAATACCCCCCAATGCCCCCAATGTCCCCAATGCCCCCAATGTCCCCGATGTCCCCAATGTCCCCAATGTCTCCCCAGTGTCCCCAATGCCCCCAATGTCCCCAATGTCCCCAGTGTCCCCAATGCCCCCAATCCCCCCAGTGTCCCCCGTTGTCCCCGGGGTGTCCCCACCTCCTCGGGGGGCGCTCCCAGCCCCCCCAGCAGCCGCTCCAGGACGAAGCCCCCGTAGAGCCCCCCCAGCACGGCCAGCAGCTCCCAGGGGGGGCTGTGCGCGTCCCCGCCGTGCTCCGCGTGTGCCCCCCCGGAGTGGCTGTGCACGCCCAGAGCCTGTTGGGGACACCAGGTGACATCGGTGACATCGGTGACATCTGTGACATCTGTGACATCTGTGACATCGGCGTCACCTGCCCGTGTCCCCCCCCGGCGTGGCTGTGCACGCCCAGAGCCTGCGGGGACACCAGGGGACATCGGTGACATCGGTGACATCGGTGACATCTGTGACATCGGTGACATGGGTGTCACCCCCCCCCCCGTGTCCCCCCCCGGCGTGGCTGTGCACACCCAGAGCCTGCGGGGACACCAGGGGACATCGGTGACATCGGTGTCACCTCCCCGTGTCCCCCCCCGGAGTGGCTGTGCACGCCCAGAGCCTGCGGGGACACAGAGGGGACATTGGTGACATCGGTGTCACCCCCCCCGTGTCCCCCCTCCGAGTGGCTGTGCACCCCCAGGACCTGTTGGGGACAGAGAGGGGACACCAGGTGACATCAGGGACATTGGTGACATCGGTGTCACCTCCCCGTGTCCCCCCCCCGGAGCGGCTGTGCACGCCCAGACCCTGTTGGGGACACGAATGACACGCGGTGACATCGGTGTCACCTCCCCGTGTCCCCCCCCGGCGTGGCTTTGCACGCCCAGAGCCTGCGGGGACACAGAGGGGACATCGGTGACATCGGTGACATCGGTGTCACCTCCCCCCGAGTGGCTGTGCACGCCCAGAGCCTGTTGGGGACATCGGTGACATCGGTGACATCGGTGACATCGGTGTCACCTCCCCGTGTGCCCCCCCGAGTGGCTGTGCACGCCCAGAGCCTGCGGGGACACACAGGGGACATCGGTGACATCGGTGACATCGGTGACATTGGTGACATCGGTGTCACCTCCCCGTGTCCCCCCCCGAGTGGCTGTGCACGCCCAGAGCCTGCGGGGACAAGAGGGGACATCAGTGTCACCCCCTCCCCGAGTGGCTTTGGACCCCCAGAGCCTGTTGGGGACATCGGTGACATTGGTGACATCGGTGTCACCCCCCCGGTGTCCCCCCGTGTCCCCCCCCCCATATCCCCCACCCCCCGTCCCCTCCATGTCCCCCAGTGTCCCCGATGTCCCCTCCGTGTCCCCCAGGGCCACCCCCTTCCCCCAGGCTTCCCCCGATGTCCCCTCGATGTCCCTGATGTCGCCAGGATCCCTCGGTGTCTCTCGGTGTCCCTCCTGTCCCCCGATGTCCCCCCAGTGTCCCCCTGGTGTCCCCTCGATGTCCCCGATGTCCTCGGTGTCCCCTCAATGTCTCCCAATGTCCCCACTGTCCCCCCAGTGTCCCTGCTGTCTCTGTGAAGTCCCCAATGTCCCCCATGTCCCCCCAGTGTCCCCAATGTCCCCCCGCTGTCCCCTCAATGTCCCCACTGTCCCCAATGTCCCCCAATGTCCCCAAAATTACCCCCCATATCCCCCCAAATCCCCCCGATGTCCCCTCGGTGTCCCCCCAATGTCCCTGATGTCACCACGGTCTCCCCAACGTCCCCAATGTCCCCAATCCCAACAATGTCCCCAATGTCCCCTCGATGTCCCCAATGTCCCCATAGTCTCCCCAATGTCCCCGCTGTCCCTCCAGTGTCCCCCCAGTGTCCCCACTGTCCCCAATGTCCCCCAATGTCCCCAATGTCCCCAGTGTCCCCAATGTCCCCGCTGTCCTCAATGTCCCCAGTGTCCCCAATGTCCCTGCTGTCCCCGCTGTCCCCAATGTCCCCAATGTCCCCGCTGTCCCCAATGTCCCCAGTGTCCCCAGTGTCCCCAATGTCCCCGCTGTCCCCAATGTCCCCAATGTCCCCAGTGTCCCCAATGTCCCCGCTGTCCCCAATGTCCCCAATGTCCCCAATGTCCCCAGTGTCCCCAGTGTCCCCAATGTCCCCAGTGTCCCCAATGTCCCCGCTGTTCCCAATATCCCCAATGTCCCCAATGTCCCCAATGTCCCCGCTGTCCCCAATGTCCCCAGTATCCCCAATGTCCCCAGTGTCCCCACTGTCCCCATTGTCCCCAATGTCCCCAATGTCCCCGCTGTCCCCAATGTCCCCAGTGTCCCCACCTCGGGCAGCACGTGCAGCAGCGCGTCCCCGCTGAGCGCCCCGGCCGCCAGCCCGTCCAGCAGGGGGCGCCACCAGCGCGGGGGACACAGGCGACACAGGCGACATCGGCGACAGCCGGCGCCGTGGGGACAGCGGGAGCACAGGGGACAGCGGGGACACAGCACCAGGGCCAGCGCCACCAGCGGCACCAGCGCCAGCGCCAGCGCCGTCAGTGTCCCCAGCAGGTACCCTGCGACAGGGGACAGGGGACAGGGTCAGGGGACACGGGGACAGCACCGTCAGTGTCCCCAGCAGGTACCCTGCGACAGAGGACAGGGGACAGGGTCAGGGACAGGGGACACGGGGACAGCGCCGTCAGTGTCCCCAGGAGGTACCCTGGGACAGGGGACAGGGGACAGGGTCAGGGGACAGGGTCAGGGACAGGGACAGGGTCAGGGACAGGGGACAGGGACAGGGGGACAGCGCCGTCAGTGTCCCCAGCAGGTACCCTGCGACAAGGGACAGGGACAGGGGACAGGGTCAGGGACAGGGACAGGGGACATGGGGACAGCACTGTCAGTGTCCCCAGCAGGTATCCTGGGACAGGGGACAGGGGACAGGGTCAGGGGACAGGGGACAGGGACAGGGTCAGGGACAGGGTCAGGGACAGGGACAGGGACAGGGTCAGGGACAGGGACAGGGTCAGGGACAGGGACAGGGGACATGGGGACAGCACTGTCAGTGTCCCCAGCAGGTATCCTGGGACAGGGGACAGGGGACAGGGTCAGGGGACAGGGGACAGGGACAGGGTCAGGGACAGGGTCAGGGACAGGGACAGGGACAGGGTCAGGGACAGGGACAGGGTCAGGGACAGGGACAGCGCCGTCAGTGTCCCCAGCAGGTACCCTGCGACAGGGGACAGGGGACAGGGGACAGGGGACAGGGACAGGGGACACGGGGACAGCGCCGTCAGTGTCCTCAGCAGGTACCCTGCGACAGGGGACGGGGGACAGGGTCAGGGACAGGGACAGGGACAGGGACAGGGACAGGGACAGGGACAGGGTCAGGGACAGGGACAGCGCCGTCAGTGTCCCCAGCAGGTACCCTGCGACAGGGGACAGGGGACAGGGGACAGGGGACAGGGTCAGGGACAGGGGACACGGGGACAGCACTGTCAGTGTCCCCAGCAGGTACCCTGGGTCAGGGGACAGGGGACAGGGGACAGGGACAGGGGGACAGGGGGGTCAGGGACAGGGAACACAGGGACACAAGGGACAGGGGACAGTGTCCCCAGGAGGTTCCCTGGGACAGGGGACAGGGACAGGGTCAGGGACAGGGGAGAGAGGACAGGGGACACGGGGACAGTGTCCTCAGCAGGTGTCCTGCGACAGGGGACAGGGTCAGGGACAGGGGACAGGGGACACAGGGACACGGGGACAGCACTGTCAGTGTCCCCAGCAGGTACCCTGGGACAGGGGACACAGGGTCAGGGACAGGGGACAGCAGGGACAGCAGGGACAGCATCCCCATCCCCATCCCTGTCCCTGTCCCTGTCCCTGTCCCTGTCCCTGTCCCCATCCCTGTCCCCACCCCTGTCCCCTCCTGTCCCCTCCTGTCCCCACTCACTCTCGGTGACACCGAGCTGCTCCTCAGGCTCGGTGCTGTTGGTGGCCGTGGGGACAGTGACATTGTCACCACTGTCCCCAGAGCTGGGGGCCGTGGGGCCGTGCTGGCTCTCGGTGTCCTCAGGGTGGCTGTCACCGTGCCAGGTGTCGGTGTCCCCAAGGCGGCTGTCAATGTCACCGTGCCAGCTGTCCGTGTCCCCAAGGAGGGTGGCAATGTCACTGTGCCTGCTGTCCGTGTCCCCACGGGAGGCGGTGATGTCACCGGTGTCCCCACAGTGCCAGGTGTCCATGCCCCCATGGGCAGTGTCAATGTCACCGGTGTCCCCAAGGTGCCAGCTGCTGTCCCCACACCGGGGGCCGGGCGTGTCCCCGCTGTCCCCGATGTCCCCAGGGCAGAGGCGGTGGCCGCGCAGCACCAGGAGCGCGAGTGCCACCAGCACCCGTCCTGTCCCCACCCTTGGGGACATCCTGGTGGCTGCTGCCAGCACCCCCCGAGCGTCCACGCAGGCCTGTGACAGCCAAATGTCACCGTGTCACCCTCAGGTCACCCAAATGTCACCGTGTCACCTCCCGCTCCCGGACACTGCCACCGTGGCACCAGGGGTGTCACAGCCGTGTCACCTCCCCAGGGCACAGTGTGACATTTGTCACCTCCCCAGGGCACAGTGTGACATTTGTCCCCACGGACAGGTGGCTCTGCTGTGTCACCTCTCTGTGCCCCAAGGCCACCTGTCCCCTCCCCAGGCCACACCTTGTGTCCCCTGTGTCTCCTTGTTCTCCATGCCACCCTCGTGTCCCCATGTCCCCATGTGTCCCCTCGTGTCTTCATGTCCCCATGCCACCCTCATGTCCCCATGTCCCCATGTCCCCATGTCCCCTTGTTCCCCATGCCACCCTCGTGTCCCCATGTCCCCATGTGTCCCCTCGTGTCTTCATGTCCCCATGCCACCCTCATGTCCCCATGTCCCCTCATGTCCCCATGTCCCCATGTCCCCTCGTGTCCCCGTGTCCCCTCACCTGGTGGCCGTTGTCACCGCGGTAGTTGGGCTCGATGGCCGCCAGCAGCTCGGCCACCTCCCGCAGCCCGGGGCCACCACGGCGGGTGACAGTGACAGTGACATCACCGGTGACATCGGTGACAAACTCCTGGTGCAGGGCACGGACGCGGCTGGCCCAGGACCCTGTGGTGGCCTTGGTGTCCCCATCAGTGTCACCATGGATGTTCCCATGGATGTCCCCATGGATGTCACCATCGGTGTCCCCATCAATGTCCCCATGGATGTCACCATCGGTGTCCCCGCAGGTGGCCGGGGGGTCCCTGAGCGTGGCCACCACGGCCGCCCCCAGCCAGGACAGCTCGGTGGCCTCGAGCCCGGCGGTGCCACCCGGGGCCTTCCCGGCCAGGGCCAGCAGCGCTGGCACCGAGGGACACTGCGGGGACAGGGACAGCGTCAGGGGGACAGGGAGGGACAGGGGGGGACATGGGACAGGCGGGACAGTGAGGGACAGGGGGACGTGGGGACACTGCTGGGGGGACGGGGAGGGACAGGGGGGACAGGGTGGCATGGGGGGACAGGGTGGCATGGGGGACAGGGGGACAGGGTGGCACACAGGGACATGGGGACAGCGTCAGGGGGACAGGGGACAGGGAGAACAGGGGCACAGGGGGACATGGGGACGGGGGACAGGGGACAGCGTCAGGGGGGACGGGGGGGACAGGGGGACATGGGGACACTGCTGGGGGGACGGGGAGGGACAGGGGGACAGGGTGACATGGGGGACAGGGGGACAGGGTGGCACACAGGGACATGGGGACAGCGTCAGGGGGACAGGGGACAGGGGACAAGGGACAGGGGGGACAGGGGACAGGGGATAAGGGACGGGGTGGACAAGGGAACAAGGGGAGAGGGGACAGAGAGGGACAGGGTGGCACAGGGGGAACAGGGGACAGGAGGGACAAGGGGACATGGGGACAGCATCAGGGGGGACAGGGGACAGGGGGACAGGGAGGACAGAAGGGACAGGGGGGACAGGGGACAGTGTCAAGGGGGATGGGGGCACAGGGTGACATGGGGGACGGGGGGACAGGGGGACAGGGTGGCACAGGAGGACATGGGGACAGCGTCAGGGGGGACAGGGAACAGGGGGGACAGGGGACAGGGAGGGACAAGGGACAGGGTGGCACAGAGGGACAGGGGAAGGGGGGGCAGGGGGGACAGGGGACAGGGAGGGACAAGGGGACAGGGGACAGCATCAGCGGGGACAGGGGGGACAGGGGGGACAGGGTGGCACAGGGGGACAGGGAGGACAGGGAGACGTGGGGGACAGGGGGACATGGGCATGGCACAGGGGGACAGGGGGGACAGGGTGGCACAGGGGGACACGGGGACACTGTCAGGGGGTGATGGGGGACAGGGTGGCATAGGGACGGAGAGGGGGGACAGGGGGGACAAGAGGACAGGGTGGCACAGGGAGGGACAAGGGGACATGGACACGGTGTTGGTGGCACAGGGGACAGGGGGGACAGAGTGGCACAGGGGGACAGGGGGACAGCGTCAGGGGGGACAGGGGACAGGGGGGACAGGGTGGCACAGGGGGACAGGGGACAGCATCGGGGGGGACAGGGGGGACAGGGAGGGACAAAGGTCACAGGGAGATGTGGCACACACAGAGCACAGGTGGCACAGCACAGGTGACACACAGCACAGGTGGCACACACAGCACAGGTGGCACAGGTGGCACAGCTGACACAGGTGGCACAGCACAGGTGACACACAGCACAGGTGGCACGCTGTGACAGGGCACAAATGGCCTGGGACACATGGCACAGGTGGCACAGGTGACACAGCACAGGTGACACACACAGCACAGATGTCACAGGTGGCACAGATGGCACAGGAGACACAGCACAGGTGACACACACAGCACAGGTGGCACAGGTGGCACAGGTGACACAGGTGACACAGCACAGGTGACACACACAGCACAGGTGGCACAGGTGGCACAGGTGACACAGGTGACACAGCACAGGTGACACACACAGCACAGATGTCACAGGTGGCACAGATGGCACAGGAGACACAGCACAGGTGACACACACAGCACAGGTGGCACAGGTGGCACAGGTGGCACAGGTGACACAGCACAGGTGACACACACAGCACAGATGTCACAGGTGGCACAGATGGCACACACAGCACAGGTGACACTGTGACGTGTCACAAATGGCCTGGCACAGGTGGCACAGGTGACACCCACGGTGCACACGGCACACTCAGAACACGTGGCACCGATGACCTGCCACACACGGCACAGGTGACACAGGTGACACACACAGAGCACAGGTGACACAGGTGACACAGCTGAGCTCAGGTGACACACACAGAGCCCAGGAGACACAGGTGACACAGGTGACAGAGGTGACACAGCACAGGTGGCACACACGGCACAGGTGCACACGGCACCACCCGGCACATGGCACAGGTGGCACTCACGGCATAGGTGACACAGGTGACACACACACAGCAGAAGTGACACAGGTGAGACAGGTGAGACAGGTGAGATAGGTGACACACACAGCACAGGTGACACAGGCGACACAAGTGACACAGGTGACACAGGTGGCACACACAGAGCACAGGTGACACACACGGCACAGGTGACACAGGTGACACACATGCAGAGCACAGGTGACACAGGTGACGCAGGTGGCACAGCACAGGTGGCACACAAGACACAGGTGCACACGGCACCACCCGGCACATGGCAGAGGTGACACACAGAGCCCAGGTGACACAGGTGACACACACAGAGCACAGGTGACACACACGGCAGAGGTGACACAGCTGACACAGGTGGCACACAAGACACAGGTGCACACGGCACCACCCGGCACATGGCCCAGATGGCACTCACGGCACAGGTGACACAGGTGACACAGACACAGCACAGGTGACACAGGTAACACACACAGCACAGGTGACACAGGTGGCACACAAGACACAGGTGCACACGGCACCACCCGGCACATGGCCCAGGTGGCACTCACGGCACAGGTGACACACAGAGAGCACAGGTAGTAGACGCAGCACAGGTGACACAGGTGACACAGGTGACACAGGTGGCACAGCACAGGTGGCACACAAGACACAGGTGCACACGGCACCACCCAGCACATGGCACAGGTGGCACTCACGGCATAGGTGACACAGGTGACACACACAGCACAAATGACACAGGTGACACAGGTAACACACAGCACAGGTGACACAGGTGACACAGGTGGCACAGGTGACACAGGTGGCACACACAGAGCCCAGGTGACACACACGGCACAGGTGACACAGGTGACACACACAGAGCACAGGTCACACAGGTGACGCAGGTGGCACAGCACAGGTGGCACACAAGACACAGGTGCACACGGCACCACCCGGCACATGGCACAGGTGGCACTCACGGCACAGGTGACACACGGAGCACAGGTGACACACAGAGAGCACAGGTAGTAGACGCAGCACAGGTGACACAGGTGACACAGGTGACACAGGTGAGTACAGGTGACACAGGTGACACACACAGAGCCCAGGTGACACACACAGCACAGGTGACACAGGTGACACAGGTGCACACGGCACCACCCGGCACATGGCCCAGATGGCACTCACGGCACAGGTGACACATGGAGCACAGGTGACACACAGAGAGCACAGGTAGTGGACGCAGCACAGGTGACACAGGTGACACAGGTGGCACACACAGAGCACAGGTGACACACACGGCACAGGTGACACAGGTGGCACACAAGACACAGGTGCACACGGCACCACCCGGCACATGGCCCAGGTGGCACTCACGGCATAGGTGACACAGGTGACACACACACAGCACAAGTGACACAGGTAACACACAGAGCACAGGTGACACAGGTGACACACACACAGCCCAGGCGACACAGGTGACACAGGTGACACAGGTGGCACACACAGAGCACAGGTGACACACACGGCAGAGGTGACACGGGTGACACAGGTGGCACACAAGACACAGGTGCACACGGCACCACCCGGCACATGGCCCAGGTGGCACTCACGGCACAGGTGACCCACAGAGCACAGGTAGTAGACGCAGCACAGGTGACACAGGTGACACAGGTGACACAGGTGGCACACACAGAGCACAGGTGACACACAGAGCACAGGTGACACAGGTGGCACACACAACACAGGTGAGACAGGTGACACACAGCAGAGGTGACACAGGTGGCACAGCACAGGTGGCACACAAGACACAGGTGCACACGGCACCACCCGGCACATGGCCCAGGTGGCACTCACGGCACAGGTGACACACAGAGCACAGGTGACACAGGTGACACACAGAGCACAAATGACACAGGTGACACAGGTAACACACAGCACAGGTGACACAGGTGACACAGGTATCACAGGTGACCCCCCTGTCCCCCCCCCTCCCCCCATCCCCATCCCCATCCCCATCCCCTCCCCTCCCCCGCCGCCAGCGCCCTTTGTCCCCTGGCTGTCGCTGTCGCTGTCGCTGCCGCCGTCCCTGCGCGGGCGCGGTCTCACCTCTCCGCACGGCTCCCTGGGGCACTGCGCACGGCCGCCCGCCCGCGCCACGAGGGCCCCCAGCGCCCCGCGGCCCAGGCGCCCCGAGCCCGACGCCAGCAGCGCCTCCAGCGCCGCCAGCGCCGCCGCGGGGCCGCCGCGGGCCGGGGTCCCCGCGGGCAGCGACAGCGACAGCGACAGCGGCAGCCACAGCGGCAGCAGCCAGGGCCAGCGCATGGCGAGGCGGTGCTGGTGGTGCTGGCGGTGCTGGCGGTGGTGGCACTGGGGTGACGGCGCCGCTGGCCGTGGGGACACCGTGGGGACAGCGGGGCTGTAAAACCCGCCCCGGGGCCGCGGCCCTGATTGGCCCGGGGTGAGATTGGCCCGGGTTAACCATTCATTCACCCCGCGGGGCCCGGCCCGCGCCCGCCACGGCACCGCCACAGCGGGGGGACACACCTGGGACACCCCCCTCGGGACACCTGGGACATCCAGGACACCCCTGGGATACCCTTGGGACACACCTGGGACACCTCAGACACACCTGGGATGCCTGGGACACCCCCAGGACACACCTGAGACAGCTGGGACACCCCCCTCGGGACACCTGGGACATCCAGGACACCCTTGGGACACACCTGGGACACCCCTGGGACACACCTGGGACATCTGGGACACACCTGGGACACCTCAGACGCACCTGGGATGCCTGGGACACCCCTGGGACACCCCCAGGACACCCTTGGGACACACCTGGGACACCTGGGGCACACCTGGGACACCCCTGGGACACACCTGGGGCACCTCAGACACACCTGGGACACCTGGGACACCCTCCCTCGGGACACCTGGGACATCCAGGACACCCCTGGGACACTTCTGGGACACCTGGGAGGCCTGAGACACCCCTGGGACACCCCTGGGACACACCTGGGACACCTGGGACACCCTCCCTCGGGACACCTGGGACATCCAGGACACCCCTGGGACACTTCTGGGACACCTGGGAGGCCTGGGACACCCCTGGGACACCCCCAGGACACCCTTGGGACACACCTGGGACACACCTGGGAGACATCTGGGACACACCTGGGACAGCTGAGACACCCCTGGGACCCCCCATGTCTCCCAGGGACACCTCAGACACCCCTGGGACACACCTGGGACACTCTTGGGACACCCCCAGGACACCCTTGGGACGCACCTGGGACACCTTGGACATACCTGGAATGGCTGGGACATTTGTGGGACACCTGGGACACCCCCAAGACACACCAGGACACACCTGGGACATTCCTGGGACACCTGGGACATTTGGGGGACACCTGGGACACACCTGGGACACACCTGGGACACACCTGGGACACTCTTGGGACACCCCCAGGACACCCCTGGGACACACCTGGGACACCCTTGGGGCACCCTTGGGACGCACAACCCCCAGCCCAGCACCCCTGGGACACCCTGGGACATTCTTGGGACACCCCTGGGACTCTCCCAGGACACTTGGGACACCCTTGGGACACACCTGGGACACACCCGGGATACACCTGGGACAGTGCTGGGACACCTCTGGGACACCCAGGACATCCAGGACACCCCTGGGACATTACTGGGGCACACCTGGGACACACCTGGGGCACCTGGGACACCCCCAGGACACACTGGGGACACACCTGGGGCACACCTGGGACACCCCCGGGATACCCTTGGGACACACCTGGGATACCTGGGGCACCCCTGGGACACCTCTGGGACACACCTGGGGCACACCTGGGGCACCTGGGCCACCCCTGGGACATTATTGAGACACCCCTGGGACACACTTGGGGCACACCTGGGGCACCTGGGACACCCCCAGGACACACTGGGGACATTCTTGGGACACCCCCAGGGGCACCTGGGCCACCTGGGCCACCCCTGGGACACCTGGGACACCGCTGGGACACACCTGGGACACCCCTGGGACACCCCTGGGACACCCCTGGGACACCCCTGGGACACACCTGGGACACCTGGGACACCTGGGACATTATTGAGACACCCCTGGGACACACTTGGGGCACACCTGGGACACCTGGGACACCCCTGGGACACACCTGGGACACACCTGGGACACCCTTGGGACAGGGACAGGGACACCCCCAGGTGCTGGAGGGGGCTGGGGACACCCTGATGTCACCTCTGGGCCCTGTGGTCACCTCTGGGTGCTGAGGTCACCTTTGGGTTCTGGTGCCACCTTTGGGACCCCGGTGTCACCTGTGGGGCCCTGGTGTCACCTCTGGGTGCCAACATCACCTTTGGCACGCCGGTGTCACCTGTGGGACCCTGGTGTCACCTGTGGGTGCCGATGTCACCTGTGGGACCCTGGTGTCACCTCCGGGTGCCAACGCCACCTTTGGCACCCTGGTGTCACCTGTGGGACCCCGATGCCACCTGTGGGGCCCCAGTGCCACCTTTGGCACACCGGTGTCACCTGTGGGACCCTGGTGTCACCTGTGGGTGCCGATGTCACCTGTGGGACCCTGGTGTCACCTGTGGGGCCCTGGTGTCACCTCTGGGTGCCGATGTCACCTTTGGGACCTCGGTGTCACCTTCGGGTGCTGGGCTGTCCCCTCAGCCTCACCAGGACAAGGGCACAGCCCAGGTGGCACAGGTGGCACAGGTGTGACAGTGTGGCACGCGCGTGGCACACACAGGACATGGCAGGTGCCACAGGTGTGACACAACACAGGTGGCACTTGTGGCACCTTTCTGGAGACCCTTGGTGGCATCAGAGACCCCCGCGTCCCCCCAGGTGGTGTCCTGGCACCTGTGCCACCCAGTGCCACTCCATGTCACCTGTGCCACCTGTGTCACCTGTGCCACTCCATGTCACCTGTGCCACCTGTGCCACCTGTGCCACCTGTGTTACCTGTGCCACCCAGTGCCACTCCATGTCACCTGTGTCACCTGTGTCACCTGTGTCACCTGTGCCACTCCATGTCATTCCATGTCACCTGTGTCACCTGTGTCACCTGTGTCACCCGTGTCACCTGTGCCACTCCATGTCACCTGTGCCACCTGTGCCACCTGTGCCACCTGTGCCACCTGTGTTACCTGTGCCACCCAGTGCCACTCCATGTCACCTGTGTCACCTGTGCCACCTGTGCCACTCCAGGCCACCTGTGCCACTCTGTGTCATTCCATGTCACCTGTGTCACCTGTGCCACTCCATGTCACCTGTGTCACCTGTGTCACCTGTGTCACCTGTGCCACTCCATGTCATTTTGTGCCCCCTGTGCCACTCCATGTCACCTGTGCCATTCCCTGTCGTTCCATGTCACCTGTGTCACCTGTGCCACTCCGTGCCGCGCTGCCAGGCTGGAATTTGTCCCCAGGGCCACCCCCTCTCTCCACACAGCCCGGGGTGGTGTCACCTGTGTCACCTGTGTCACCCAGGGCCACTCCCTCGGCTCCGGCAGGGACAGGTGGCTGCACCCCGGGGTGCCAGTGTCACCTGTGGGTGCTGGGGACATGGGGACAGACAGACACAGGGACATGGGGACACGGGGACACCAGGATGGGCAGAGACATGGGGACATGGGGACAGGGACATGGGGACAGACAGACACAGGGACACGGGGACACAGGGACACGAGGATGGGCAGGGACACGGGGACATGGGGACAGGGGGGGACACGGGGACAGGGGGACATGGGGACAGGGGGACATGGGGACACAGTGGGACATGGGGACACAGGGACAGGGACATGGGGACATGGGGACATGGGGACACAGTGGGACATGGGGACACAGTGGGACATGGGGACACAGGGGCACAGTGGGACACAGGGACAGGGACATGGGGACACGGGGACACAAGGACACGGGGACATGGGAACAGGGGGACACAGGGATATGGGGACACGGGGACATGGGGACACAGGGACACAGGGACACAGTGGGACACAGGGACAGGGACATGGGGACATGGGGACACAGGGACACAGTGGGACACAGGGACACGGGGACGCAGGGACATGGGGACACGGGGACATGGGGACACGGGGACGCAGGGACATGGGGACATGGGGACACAGGGACACGGGGACACAGGGACATGGGGACACGGGGACATAGGGATGTGGGGACACAGGGACACAGGGACAGGGACATGGGGACACGGGGACATAGGGATGTGGGGACACAGGGACATGGGGACACAGGGACATGGGGACACGGGGACATAGGGATGTGGGGACACAGGGACATGGGGACACAGGGACATGGGGACACGGGGACATAGGGATGTGGGGACACAGGGACACAGGGACAGGGACATGGGGACACGGGGACACGGGGACATAGGGATTTGGGGACACGGGGACACAGGGACATGGGGACATGGGGACACAGTGGGACATGGGGACACAGGGACATGGGGACAGTGGGACATGGGGACACGGGGACACGGGGACATGGGGACAGGGGGACATGGGGACATGGGGACATGGGGACACAGAGATATGGGGATGCAGTGGGACACAGGGACACAGGGACACGGGGACACAGGGACATGGGGACACAGGGACATGGGGACATGGGGACACAGTGGGACATGGGGACACAGGGACACGGGGACACGGGGACATGGGGACACGGGGACATAGGGATGTGGGGACATGGGGACACAGGGACAGGGACATGGGGACAGGGGACATGGGGACACGGGGACATGGGGACACGGGGACACAGGGACACAGTGGGACACAGGGACACGGGGACGCAGGGACATGGGGACACGGGGACATGGGGACATGGGGACACAGGGACATGGGGACACAGTGGAACATGGGGACAGGGGGACACAGGGACACAGGGACATGGGGACATGGGGACACGGGGACACGGTGGCCCTGGGACAGCAGGGAGTGGTGAGGCCGTGGCCGGGCTGTGCTGTGTCACCCTGAGCCGGGATGGGATGTGACACGTTTGTGACACCCCGTGACACCCACAGGGGACACCCCGTGACATCCTGGGACACCTGTGACATCCCCGTGTCCGTCCATCCCAGTGTCCCCATGTCCCTGTGTCTGTCTGTCCCCATGTCCGTCCATCCCACTGTCCCCATGTCCCCGTGTCTGTCTGTCCCCATGTCCCCATGTCCGTCCATCTCAGTGTCCCCATGTCTGTCTGTCCCCATGTCTGCCCATCCCACTGTCCCCACGTCCATCCCAGTGTCCCCGAGTCCCTGTGTCTGTCTGTCCCCATGTCCCCATGTCCGTCCATCCCACTGTCCCCATGTCCCCATGTCTGTCTGTCCCCATGTCCCCATGTCCATCCATCCCAGTGTCCCCATGTCCCCATGTCCCTGTGTCTGTCTGTCCCAATGTCCCCACGTCCATCCCACTGTCCCCATGTCTCCGTGTCTGTCCATCCCAGTGTCCCCATGTCCCTGTGTCCGTCCATCCCAGTGTCCTCATGTCCCCGTGTCTGTCTGTCCCCGTGGCCCTGTGTCCGTCCATCCCAGTGTCCCCATGTCCCCATGTCTGTCTGTCCCCATGTCCCTGTGTCCATCCATCCCAGTGTCCCCGAGTCCCTGTGTCTGTCTGTCCCACTGTCCCCACGTCCATCCCACTGTCCCCACGTCCCCGTGTCTGTCCGTCCCAGTGTCCCCATGTCCATCCCACTGTCCCCATGTCCATCCCAGCGTCCCCATGTCCCTGTGTCTGTCCATCCCACTGTCCCCACGTCCATCCCAGCGTCCCCATGTCCATCCATCCCACTGTTCCCATGTCCATCCCAGTGTCCCCATGTCCCTGTGTCTGTCCATCCCAGTGTCCCTACATCCCTATGTCCCCATGTCCCTGTGTCTGTCTGTCCCCATGTCCCTGTGTCCGTCCATCCCACTGTCCCCATGTCCCTGTGTCTGTCTGTCCCCATGTCCCCGTGTCCGTCCATCCCACTGTCCTCATGTCCATCCCAGTGTCCCTGTGTCTGTCCGTCCCAGTGTCCCCATGTCCATCCCACTGTCCCCACATCCATCCCAGCGTCCCCATGTCCCCGTGTCCATCCATCCCAGTGTCCCCATGTCCATCCCAGTGTCCCCATGTCCCTGTGTCTGTCCGTCCCAGTGTCCCCATGTCCATCCATCCCACTGTCCCCATGTCCATCCCAGTGTCACCATGTCCCCGTGTCTGTCCATCCCACTGTCCCCACGTCCATCCCAGTGTCACCGTGCCCCTGTGTCCGTCTGTCCATCTATCCCACTGTCCCCACGTCCATCCCAGTGTCACCATGCCCCTGTGTCCGTCTGTCCATCCCCCCCACTGTCCCCACGTCCCCTCGTGGCGTCCAAAGTCCGTCCGGCCCCACCCCAGCCCAGCCGGTCCCACGGGGACAGGGGGACAGGACTTTGTCCCCTGGCGGCCGAGGTGGCACCAGGAAGTGCCACCAGTGCCTCGGCCTTGTCACGTCACCTCCAGCCTAATTAGGGGCAATTAACGGTAATTAACCCTGAGCTTCCGCCTGGGGACAAGGGGACACTTCAGGGGGATGGGATCGGCCCCTTCCCTTCCGTTCAAATCCCTTGGTTTGGGTTGGAATCCCTTAATTCTGATTGAAATCCTTAAACCAGGCCCAGCTCTGTGAATTTGGGTTGAAATCCCTTGGTTTGGGTTGAAATCCCTTAATTCCGATTGAAATCCTTAAACCAGGCCCAGATCTGTTAATTTGGATTTAAATTCTTTAATTCTGATTGAAATCCTTAAAACCAGGCCCAACTCTGTTAATTTGGATTTAAATCCCTTAATTCTCATTGAAATCCTTAAAACCAGGCCCAACTCTGTTAATTTGGGTTGAAATCCCTTGGTTTGGGTTGAAATCCCTTAATTCCTATTGAAATCCTTAAAACCAGGCCCAACTCTGTGAATTTGGGTTGAAATCCCTTAATTCAGGTTGAAATTACGCTAAATCAGACCTAACTCTGTTAATTTGGGTTGAAATCTCTTCATCTGGGTTTAAATCCCTTAATTCTGATTGAAATCCTTAAAACCAGGCCCAACTCCGGTAATTTGGATTTAAATCCCTTAATTCTGATTGAAATCCTTAAAACCAGGCCTAACTCTGGTAATTTGGGTTGAAATCTCTTCATTTTGGTTGGGATCCCCTAAGTCAGGCCTAACTCCATTAATTCAGGTTGAAATCCCCTAAGTCAGGCCTAACTCCGTTAGTTTGGGTTTAAATCCCTTAATTCTGATTGAAATCCCCTAAATCAGGCCTAACTCCATTAATTTGGGTTGAAATCCTTGAATTCTGGTTGAGATCCCCCAAGTCAGGCCTAACTCCATGAATCAAGGTTGAAATCCCCTAAGTCAGGCCTAACTCCATTAATTTGGGTTGAAATCACTTAGTTTAGGTTGAAATCCCTTAAGTCAGGCTTAAATCCGTTAATTCTGCTTGAAATCCCTTAGTTCGGGTTGAAATCCCTTAATTCTGGTCTAAATCCCCTAAAGTCCCTCCCAGTCCCTCCCAGTCGCTCCCAGTCCATCCCAGTCCCTCCCAATCCATCCCAGTCCATCCCAGTTCCCTCCCAGTCCATCCCAGTCCCCTCCCAGTCCCTCCCAGTCCATCCCAGTCCATCCCAGTCCCTCCCAGTCCCTCCCAGTCCATCCCAGTCCATCCCAGTTCCCTCCCAGTCCATCCCAGTCCCTCCCAGTCCCTCCCAGTCCCTCCCAGTCCTCCCAGTCCATCCCAGTCCATCCCAGTCCCTCCCAGTCCCTCCCAGTTCCCTCCCAGTCCCTCCCAGTCCCTCCCAGTCCATCCCAGTCCCTCCCAGTCCATCCCAGTCCCCTCCCAGTCCATCCCAGTCCCTCCCAGTCCCTCCCAGTCCATCCCAGTCCCCTCCCAGTCCATCCCAGTCCCTCCCAGTCCCTCCCAGTCCATCCCAGTCCCTCCCAGTTCATCCCAGTTCCCTCCCAGTCCCTCCCAGTCCCTCCCAGTCCCTCCCAGTCCCCTCCCAGTTCATCCCAGTCCATCCCAGTCCATCCCAGTCCCTCCCAGTCCATCCCAGTCCCTCCCAGTTCCCTCCCAGTTCCCTCCCAGTCCATCCCAGTCCCTCCCAGTCCCTCCCAGTTCCTCCCAGTCCCCTCCCCAGACCCCCAGGACCCCCCAAATCCCCTTGAGCCCCCTCCAGCCCCTCCCAGGACCCCCCAAAACACCTCGAGCCCCCCTCAAAGATCCCCCCCCAAACCCCCCCAGGACCCCCCAAATCCCCGCCGAGACCCCCCCAGAACCCTCCCGGGACCCCCCTAAATCCTCCCCAGCCCCCCCAGGACACCCCAAATCCCCCCAGGACCCCCCAAATTCCTTCAGGATCCCCCAAAACTCCTCGAAGCTCCCCCCAAACCCCCCCAGGACCCCCAAATCCCCTTGAGCCCCCCCCCAGCCCATCCCAGGACCCCCAAAACACCTCGAGCCCCCCCCCAGGACCCCCAAACCCCCTTGAGCCCCCCCCAAAGACCACCCCCAAGAGCCCCCAAAGCCCCCCAGGACCCCCCAAAACACCTCGAGCCCCCCCGGGACCCCCAAACCCCCGAGGACCCCCCAAATCCCCTTGAGCCCCCCCCAGCCCATCCCAGGATCCCCCAAAACACCTCGAGCCCCCCCAGGACCCCCCAAACCCCCCCAGGACCCCCCAAAACACCTCGAGCTCCCCCCAGGACCCCCCAAATCCCCTTGAGCCCCCCCCCCCCCAGCCCATCCCAGGACCCCCCAAAACACCTCGAGCCCCCCCCCCCCCGGACCCCCCAAACCCTCCCGGGATCCCCCTAAATCCTCCCCAGCCCCCCCAGGACCCCCCAAATCCCCCAGGACCCCCCAAATCCCCTCCAACCCCCCTGAGCTCCCCAGGGACCCCCGCCCAGGACCCCCCCAAATTCCTCCAGGGTCCCCCAAAACTCCTCGAAGCTCCCACTAAACCCCCCCGGGACCCCCCAAATCCCCTTGAGCCCCCCCAGACCATCCCAGGAGCCCCCAAAACACCTCGAGCCCCCCCCCCAGGACCCCCAAACCCCCTTGAGCCCCCCCCCAAAGACCACCCCCAAGAGCCCCCAAATCCCCCAGGATCCCCCAAATCCCCTCGACCTCCCCCCAGCCCATCCCAGGACCCCCCCAAAACACCTCGAGCCCCCCCCCAGGACCCCCCAAACCCCCCCGGGACCCCCCAAAACATCTCGAGCCCCCCCCCAGGACCCCCCAAACCCCCCCAGGACCCCCCAAAACACCTCGAGCCCCCCCCAGGACCCCCCAGAGCCCCCCAGGACCCCCCAAAACACCTCGAGCCCCCCCCAGGACCCCCCCCAAACCCCTCCGGGACCCCCCAAACCCCCCGGGACCCCCCCATGGGGCAGCCGGAGCCGCCGGGGGTTTTCGACCTGGGGGCGCTGAGAACGCCCCGGGGGCGGCTGCTGGCAGGGGAACGGGAACGGCATACTGGGGATACTGGGGATACTGGGGGAACTGGGACGGGATACTGGGAGCACTGGGACGGGATACTGGGGATACTGGGACAGGATACTGGGGGAACTGGGAGCACTGGGACAGGATACTGGGGGAACTGGGATGGGATACTGGGGATACTGGGGGAACTGGGACGGCATACTGGGGATACTGGGGGAACTGGGACGGGATACTGGGGATACTGGGAGCACTGGGACGGGATACTGGGGATACTGGGGGAACTGGGACAGGATACTGGGGGAACTGGGAGCACTGGGACAGGATACTGGGGATACTGGGAGCACTGGGACAGGATACTGGGGGAACTGGGAGCACTGGGACAGGATACTGGGGATACTGGGAGCACTGGGACAGGATACTGGGGGAACTGGGAGCACTGGGACAGGATACTGGGGATACTGGGAGCACTGGGACAGGATACTGGGGGAACTGGGAGCACTGGGACAGCATACTGGGGGAACTGGGACGGCATACTGGGGATACTGGGAGCACTGGGACGGGATACTGGGGGAACTGGGAGCACTGGGACAGGATACTGGGGATACTGGGAGCACTGGGACAGGATACTGGGGGAACTGGGAGCACTGGGACAGCATACTGGGGGAACTGGGACGGCATACTGGGGATACTGGGAGCACTGGGACGGGATACTGGGGATACTGGGAGCACTGGGACGGGATACTGGGGATACTGGGAGCACTGGGACAGGATACTGGGGGAACTGGGAGCACTGGGACAGCATACTGGGGGAACTGGGAGCACTGGGACAGCATACTGGGGGAACTGGGAACACTGGGACAGGATACTGGGGGAACTGGGACGGGATACTGGGGGAACTGGTACCGCATACTGGGGGAACTGGGAGCACTGGGACGGCATACTGGGGGAACTGGGGGAACTGGGACGGCATACTGGGGATACTGGGGATACTGGGGGAACTGCGGGAACTGGGACGGCATACTGGGGGAACTGGGGGAACTGGGATGGCATACTGGGGGAACTGGGACGGCATACTGGGGGAACTGGGGGAACTGGGACGGCATACTGGGGGAACTGGGGGAACTGGGATGGCATACTGGGGGAACTGGGACGGCATACTGGGGGAACTGGGAGCACTGGGACGGGGGTACTGGGGATACTGGGGATACTGGGACGGCATACTGGGGATACTGGGGATACTGGGGGAACTGGGACGGGATACTGGGGATACTGGGGGAACTGGGACGGGACACTGGGGGAACTGGGAGCACTGGGAGAACTGGGACGGCATACTGGGGGAACTGGGAGCACTGGGACAGGATACTGGGGGAACTGGGACGGCATACTGGGGGAACTGGGGGAACTGGGACGGCATACTGGGGGAACTGGGGGAACTGGGACGGCATACTGGGGGAACTGGGACGGCATACTGGGGAACTGGGAGCACTGGGACGGGGTACTGGGGATACTGGGGGAACTGGGATGGCATACTGGGGATACTGGTACGGCATACTGGGGGGAACTGGGAGCACTGGGAGTCACTGGGAGTGAACTGGGAGTCACTGGGAGTCACTGGGAGTCACTGGGAGTGAACTGGGAGCACTGGGAGTCACTGGGAGTCACTGGGAGTTACTGGGAGTGAACTGGGAGTGAACTGGGAGTGAACTGGGAGTGAACTGGGAGTGAACTGGAGTTACTGGGAGTTACTGGGAGTCACTGGGAGTTACTGGGAGTGAACTGGGAGTGAACTGGGAGTTACTGGGAATGAACTGGGAGTTACTGGGAGTTACTGGGTGTGAACTGGGAGTTACTGGGCGTTACTGGGAGTGAACTGGGAGTCACTGGGAGTGAACTGGGAGTGAACTGGGAGTCACTGGGAGTGAACTGGGAGTTACTGGGAGTGAACTGGGAGTCACTGGGAGTGAACTGGGAGTGAACTGGGAGTCACTGGGAGTGAACTGGGAGTGAACTGGGAGTCACTGGGAGTTACAGGGAGTGAACTGGGAGTGAACTGGGAGTCACTGGGAGTTACTGGGAGTGAACTGGGAGTGAACTGGGAGTCACTGGGAGTCACTGGGAGTGAACTGGGAGTTACTGGGAGTGAACTGGGAGTGAACTGGGAGTGAACTGGGAGTGAACTGGGAGTTACTGGGAGTCACTGGGAGTGAACTGGGAGTGAACTGGGAGTGAACTGGGAGTGACTGGGAGTGAAATGGGAGTGAACTGGGAGTGAACTGGGAGTTACTGGGAGTGAACTGGGAGTTACTGGGAGTGAACTGGGAGTGAACTGGGAGTGAACTGGGAGTGAACTGGGAGTTACTGGGAGTTACTGGGAGTGAACTGGGAGTGAACTGGGAGTGAACTGGGAGTTACTGGGAGTGAACTGGGAGTTACTGGGAGTGAACTGGGAGTGAACTGGGAGTGAACTGGGAGTGAACTGGGAGTGAACTGGGAGTGAACTGGGAGTGAACTGGGAGTGAAACTGGGAGTTACTGGGAGTGAACTGGGAGTCACTGGGAGTTACTGGGAGTGAACTGGGAGTCACTGGGAGTGAACTGGGAGTTACTGGGAGTGAACTGGGAATGAACTGGGAGTCACTGGGAATGAACTGGGAGTGAACTGGGAGTGAACTGGGAGTTACTGGGAGTCACTGGGAGTCACTGGGAGTGAACTGGGAGTGAACTGGGAGTGAACTGGGAGTCACTGGGAGTGAACTGGGAGTGAACTGGGAGTGAACTGGGAGTTACTGGGAGTGAACTGGGAATGAACTGGGAGTCACTGGGAATGAACTGGGAGTGAACTGGGAGTGAACTGGGAGTCACTGGGAGTGAACTGGGAGTGAACTGGGAGTCACTGGGAGTCACTGGGAGTGAACTGGGAGTCACTGGGAGTGAACTGGGAGTGAACTGGGAGTTACTGGGAGTCACTGGGAGTCACTGGGAGTGAACTGGGAGTGAACTGGGAGTCACTGGGAGTCACTGGGAGTGAACTGGGAGTGAACTGGGAGTCACTGGGAGTGAACTGGGAGTGAACTGGGAGTGAACTGGGAGTTACTGGAGTTACTGGGAGTGAACTGGGAGTTACTGGGAGTGAACTGGGAGTGAACTGGGAGTTACTGGGAGTGAACTGGGAGTGAACTGGGAGTTACTGGGAGTGAACTGGGAGTGAACTGGGAGTGAACTGGGAGTTACTGGGAGTTACTGGGAGTGAACTGGGAGTTACTGGGAATGAACTGGGAGTGAACTGGGAGTGAACTGGGAGTTACTGGGAGTGAACTGGGAGTGAACTGGGAGTCACTGGAGTCACTGGGAGTCACTGGGAGTGAACTGGGAGTCACTGGGAGTGAACTGGGAGTGAACTGGGAGTCACTGGGGAGTCACTGGGAGTGAACTGGGAGTGAACTGGGAGTGAACTGGGAGTGAACTGGGAATGAACTGGGAGTGAACTGGGAGTGAACTGGGAGTGAACTGGGAGTTACTGGGAGTGAACTGGGAGTTACTGGGAGTGAACTGGGAATCACTGGGAGCACTGGGAGTCACTGGGAGTCACTGGGAATGAACTGGGAGTGAACTGGGAGTGAACTGGGAGTCACTGGGAGTTACTGGGAGTCACTGGGAGTCACTGGGAGTTACTGGGAGTGAACTGGGAGTTACTGGGAGTGAACTGGGAGTGAACTGGGAGTGAACTGGGAGTGAACTGGGAGTGAACTGGGAGTTACTGGGAGTGAACTGGGAGTGAACTGGGAGTGAACTGGGAGTGAACTGGGAGTGAACTGGGAGTGAACTGGGAGTTACTGGGACTGAACTGGGAGTGAACTGGGAGTGAACTGGGAGTTACTGGGAGTGAACTGGGAGTGAACTGGGAGTGAACTGGGAGTGAACTGGGAGTGAACTGGGAGTTACTGGGAGTGAACTGGGAGTGAACTGGGAGTGAACTGGGAGTGACTGGGAGTCACTGGGAGTGAACTGGGAGTTACTGGGAGTGAACTGGGAGTGAACTGGGAGTCACTGGGAGTGAACTGGGAGTTACTGGGAGTGAACTGGGAGTGAACTGGGAGTGAACTGGGAGTCACTGGGAGTGAACTGGGAGTGAACTGGGAGTGAACTGGGAGTGAACTGGGAGTCACTGGGAGTGAACTGGGAGTTACTGGGAGTGAACTGGGAGTTACTGGGAGTGAACTGGGAGTGAACTGGGAGTGAACTGGGAGTGAACTGGGAGTCACTGGGAGTGAACTGGGAGTTACTGGGAGTGAACTGGGAGTGAACTGGGAGTGAACTGGGTGTTACTGGGAGTTACTGGGAGTCACTGGGAGTGAACTGGGAGTGAACTGGGAGTTACTGGGAGTTACTGGGAGTGAACTGGGAGTCACTGGGAGTGAACTGGGAGTGAACTGGGAGTGAACTGGGAGTGAACTGGGAGTGAACTGGGAGTTACTGGGAGTGAACTGGGAGTGAACTGGGAGTGAACTGGGAGTGAACTGGGAGTTACTGGGAGTGAACTGGGAGTGAACTGGGAGTTACTGGGAGTCACTGGGAGTGAACTGGGAGTCACTGGGAGTGAACTGGGAGTCACTGGGAGTGAACTGGGAGTGAACTGGGAGTGAACTGGGAGTGAACTGGGAGTGAACTGGGAGTCACTGGGAGTGAACTGGGAGTGAACTGGGAGTGAACTGGGAGTGAACTGGGAGTTACTGGGAGTCACTGGGAGTGAACTGGGAGTCACTGGGAGTGAACTGGGAGTCACTGGGAGTGAACTGGGAGTGAACTGGGAGTGAACTGGGAGTTACTGGGAGTGAACTGGGAGTGAACTGGGAGTTACTGGGAGTGAACTGGGAGTGAACTGGGAGTGAACTGGGAGTCACTGGGAGTGAACTGGGAGTGAACTGGGAGTTACTGGGAGTGAACTGGGAGTGAACTGGGAGTTACTGGGAGTGAACTGGGAGTCACTGGGAGTGAACTGGGAGTGAACTGGGAGTCACTGGGAGTGAACTGGGAGTGAACTGGGAGTTACTGGGAGTGAACTGGGAGTGAACTGGGAGTGAACTGGGAGTGAACTGGGAGTCACTGGGAGTGAACTGGGAGTCACTGGGAGTGAACTGGGAGTCACTGGGAGTGAACTGGGAGTTACTGGGAGTGAACTGGGAGTTACTGGGAGTGAACTGGGAGTGAACTGGGAGTGAACTGGGAGTGAACTGGGAGTGAACTGGGAGTCACTGGGAGTCACTGGGAGTGAACTGGGAGTGAACTGGGAGTGAACTGGGAATGAACTGGGAGTTACTGGGAGTGAACTGGGAGTGAACTGGGAGTCACTGGGAGTGAACTGGGAGTCACTGGGAGTCACTGGGAGTGAACTGGGAGTGAACTGGGAGTGAACTGGGAGTGAACTGGGAGTGAACTGGGAGTTACTGGGAGTGAACTGGGAGTGAACCGGGAGTTACTGGGAGTGAACTGGGAGTGAACTGGGAGTCACTGGGAGTAAACTGGGAGTCACTGGGAGTGAACTGGGAGTTACTGGGAATGAACTGGGAGTGAACTGGGAGTGAACTGGGAGTTACTGGGAGTTACTGGGAGTCACTGGGAGTCACTGGGAGTGAACTGGGAGTGAACTGGGAGTGAACTGGGAGTGAACTGGGAGTGAACTGGGAGTGAACTGGGAGTTACTGGGAGTTACTGGGAGTCACTGGGAGTCACTGGGAGTGAACTGGGAGTGAACTGGGAGTCACTGGGAGTGAACTGGGAGTTACTGGGAGTGAACTGGGAGTGAACTGGGAGTGAACTGGGAGTCACTGGGAGTGAACTGGGAGTCACTGGGAGTTACTGGGAGTGAACTGGGAGTCACTGGGAGTGAACTGGGAGTGAACTGGGAGTGAACTGGGAGTTACTGGGAGTGAACTGGGAGTGAACTGGGAGTCACTGGGAGTCACTGGGAGTGAACTGGGAGTTACTGGGAGTCACTGGGAGTTACTGGGAGTCACTCGGAGTGAACTGGGAGTGAACTGGGAGTGAACTGGGAGTAAACTGGGAGTCACTGGGCATTACTGGGAATGAACTGGGAGTTACTGGGAGTGAACTGGGAGTGAACTGGGAGTCACTGGGAATGAACTGGGAGTTACTGGGAGTGAACTGGGAGTGAACTGGGAGTCACTGGGAGTGAACTGGGAGTGAACTGGGAGTGAACTGGGAGTTACTGGGAGTGAACTGGGAGTTACTGGGCGTTACTGGGAGTGAACTGGGAGTGAACAGGGAGTCACTGGGAGTCACTGGGGGTGAACTGGGAGTCACTGGGAGTCACTGGGAGTGAACTGGGCGTTACTGGGAGTGAACTGGGAGTTACTGGGTGTTACTGGGAGTGAACTGGGAGTTACTGGGCGTTACTGGGAGCCACCAGGGGGCGCCCCCTCCCCGAGCTCCGCTGAGGGCCGGGCGGAAGCGCCTTTTCCCGCCTCACCGAAGGGGGCGGGACGTCGCTTCTACTGACCAATAGCAGCGTCCGCTCCCGCCTCGCCGGGCGTTGATTGGGCAAAGCGGCGGCGCTCAGCCAATCAGAACGCGAGGGAGGCGTTGTCTCGGCGAGCGGCGGGAATGGCGGGCGAGCTGAGCGCGGAGGCGGCGCGGGAGATCCGCCGTGAGTCGGGGTTTAATGGCGCTGAACGCGGTATAACCGGCGGTGGAAGGTCTCGGAGGAGGGCTGGAACGGGGCACGGGCACCCTCAGGGCTTCGGGAGTGACTCCCGAGCCGGAGCCTCCTCAGGCGGCCCCGCGCTCCCCTCAGGACTTGCTGCCCTCAGGCCGCCATGAGCTTCAGTTCCCCTCACCGGGGTTCAGATCTTCACCCGGGGGCTTTTCCTACCCTCAAACCCCTCACAGGAACTGCAGTTCCCCTGACAAGCTTTAAATCTCCTCCCCGGGGCTTTTTTTACCCTCAAACCCCTCCCAAGAGCTCCAATTCTCTTCACGATTGTTTACATTTTTACCTCGGAGCTTGTCATTCCCTCAAACCCCTCACAGGAACTCAAATCCCCTCACAAGTGTTTAAGCTTTTATTTCGGGGCTTTTCAAACATTCAAACCCTGCACAGGAGCTCCACTTCCCCTCACGATTTTTAAAATTGCCACCCCGGGGCTTTTCAAACCTCTCACAGGAATTCAGATCCCCTCACGGGTGTTTAAATCTTCACCCCGGGGCTTTTCAATCCCTCAAAGCCCTCACAGGAACTCAAATGCCCTCACAATTGTTTAAATTTTTATTCGGGGGCTTTTCAATCCCTGAAAGCCCTACCAGGAGTTCCAATACCCCTCACGGGGTTTAAATCTTCACCTCGGGGCTTTTCAGTCCCTCAAACCCGTCTCAGGAGCTCCATTTCCCCTCAGGATTGTTTACATTTTTATTTTAGGGCTTTTCAAGCCCTCAAACCCCTCACAGGAACTCAAATCCCCTCATTGGGTTTAAATCTTCACCCGAGAGCTTTTCAGTCCCTCAAACCCGTCTCAGGAGCTCCATTTCCCCTCAGGATTGTTTACATTTTTATTTTAGGGCTTTTCAATCCCTGAAACCCCTCCCAGGAGCTCCAGTTCCCCTCACGGGGTTTAAATCTTCACCTCGGGGCTTTTCAAACCCTCAAACCCCTCCCAGGAGCTCCATTTCCCCTCAGGATTGTTTACATTTTTATTTTGTGACTTTTCAATCCCTCAAACCCCTCACAGGAGCTCAAGACTGTTTAAAATTTTTACTTCTGGGTTTCTCAGTCACTCAGACCCCTCACAGAAGCTCAAAATGATTGATGATTGTTTGAATTTT
This sequence comes from Calcarius lapponicus, assembly GCA_039654755.1. Taxonomy (NCBI): domain Eukaryota; kingdom Metazoa; phylum Chordata; class Aves; order Passeriformes; family Fringillidae; genus Calcarius; species Calcarius lapponicus. The sequence goes on along the minus strand of JBBFKN010000254.1, from coordinate 21,101 downwards.
TATTTCGGAGCTTTTCAATCCCTCAAACCCCTCCCAGGGGCTCTATTTCCCCTCACGATTGTTTACATTTTTATTTAGGGGATTTTCTATCCCTCAAACCCCTCCCAGGAGCTCCAATTCCCCTCATGAGTGTTTCAATTTTTACTCCGGGGCTTTTCAGTCCCTCAGGAGCTCAAAATTCCCTCATGAATGTTTCAATTTTTTATTTTTGCCATTTCATTCCCTCAAACCCCTCCCAGGAGCTCAAAATTCCCTCATGAGTGTTTAAATTTTTATTTTGGACTTTTCATTCCCTCAAACCCCTCCCAGGAGCTCAAAATTCCGTCATGAGTGTTTAAATTTGTATTTGGGGCTTTTCATTCCCTCAAACCCCTCACAGAAGCCCAAAATCCCCTCCTGAGTGTTTCAATTTTTATTTTGGGGCTTTTCATTCCCTCAAACCCCTCACAGAAGCCCAAAATCCCCTCCCGAGTGTTTAAATTTTTATTTCAGACGTTTAATTCCCTCAAACCCCTCACAGAAGCTCAAAATTCCCTCACGAGTGTTTCAATTTTTATTTTGGGGCTTTTCATTCCCTCAGACCCCTCACAGAAGCTCAAAATTCCCTCCTGAGTGTTTAAATTTTTATTTTGGAATTTTCACGATTGTTTCAATTTTTATTTCGGACATTTCATTCCCTCAAACCCCTCACAGATCAAAATCCCTGTTTCAATTTTTATTTGGGACTTTTCATTCCCTCAAACCCCTCACAGAAGCTCAAAATCCCCTCACGAATATTTCAGTTTCTATTTTGGAATTTTCACGATTGTTTCAATTTTTATTGGGGACATTTCATTTCCTCAAACCCCTCACAGAAGCCCAAAATCCCCTCACGAGTGTTTAAATTTTTATTTCAGACTTTTCATTCCCTCAAACCCCTCAAGAAGCTCAAAATCCCCTCACGATTGTTTCAGTTTCTATTTTGGAATTTTCACGATTGTTTCAACTTTTATTTCGGACATTTCAATCCCTGAAACCCCTCACAGAAGCTCAAAATCCCCTCACGAGTATTTCAGTTTTTATTTTGGAGATTTTCATTCCCTCAAACCCCTCCCAGGAGCTCAAAATTCCCTCACGAGTGTTTAAATTTTATTTTGGGCTTTTCATTCCCTCAAACCTCTCAGAGAAGCCCAAAATCCCCTCATGAATGTTTAAATTTTTTTTTGGGACTTTTCATTCCTCAAACCCCTCACAGGAGCCTCAAAATCTCCTCACGAGTGTTTAAATTTTTATTTTGGACATTTCAATCCCTCAAACCCCTCACAGATCAAAATCCCTGTTTCAATTTTTATTTTGGGGATTTTCAATCCCTCAAACCCCTCAGAGAAACTCAAAATTCCCTCACGAGTGTTTCAATTTTTATTTTGGCCTTTTCACGAGTGTTTCAATTTTTATTTCAGACATTTCATTCCCTCAAACCCCTCCCAGGAGCTCAAAATCCCCTCACGATTGTTTCAGTTTTTATTTTGGACTTTTCACGATTGTTTCAATTTTTATTTCGGACATTTCAATCCCTCAAACCCCCTCACAGATCAAAATCCCTGTTTCAATTTTTATTTGGGACTTTTCATTCCCTCAAACCCCTCAGAGAAAGTCAAAATTCCTCACGAGTGTTTCAATTTTTATTTCTGACATTTCAATCCCTCAAAACCCCTCACAGAAGCTCAAAATCCCCTCACGAGTGTTTCAATTTTAACTCCGGGGGCTTTTCAGTCCCTCAGGAGCTCAAAATCCCCTTCACGAGTGTTTAAATTTTTATTTTGGGGCTTTTTCATTCCCTCAAACCCCCTCAGAGAAGCTCAAAATCCCTCACGATTGTTTGATTTTTATTTTGGACTTTTCACGAGTGTTTCAATTTTTATTTTGGGGATTTTCATTCCCCTCAAACCCCTCCCAGGAGCTCAAAATTCTCTCACGAGTGTTTAAATTTTTATTTTGAACTTTTCATTCCCTCAAACCCCTCACAGATCAAAATCCCTGTTTCAATTTTTATTTGGGACTTTTCATTTCCCTCAAACCCCTCCCAGGAGCTCAAAAATCCCCTCACGATTGTTTGATTTTTATTTTGGACTTTTCATGATTGTTTTCAATTTTTATTCGGACTTTTCAATCCCTCAAACCCCTCAGAGAAGCTCAAAATCCCCTCACGAGTGTTTGATTTTTATTTGGGGCTTTTCATTCCCTCAAAACCCTCCCAGGAGCTCAAAATTCCCTCACGAGTGTTTAAATTTTTATTTTGGGGCTTTTCATTCCCCTCAAACCCCTCACAGAAGCCCCAAATCCCCTCAAATTCTCCTTTTTCCCCTCAGAAGGACACAAAATCCTCTCAAAATTCTCCCTTTTTCTCCGAGACAGGGCCCCAAAATTCTCATTTTTCTCCCCAGAATGACCCAAAATTCTCCCTTTTTCCCCCCAAAATTCTCCTTTTTTCCCCAGAATGCCCCAAAATTCTCCTTTTTCCCCCCTAGAAGGACCCATAAATTCTCCTTTTTTCCCCCAGAATGGCCCAAAATTCTCCCTTTTTCCCCCAAAATTCTCCTTTTTTTTCCCACCAGAATGACCAAAATTCTCCTTTCTTCCCCCCCAAAATTCTCCTTTTTCCCCCAAAATTCTCCTTTTTCCCCCAAAAATTCTCCTTTTTTCCCCAGAAGGGCCCAAAATTCTCCTTTTTCCCCCCAAAATTCTCCTTCTTTCCCCCAAAATTCTCCTTTTTTTTCCCCCAGAATGACCCCAAAATTCTCCCTTTTCCCCCAAAATTCTCCTTTTTCCCCCAAAAATTCTCCTTTTTCCCCCAGAATGGCCCAAAATTCTCCTTTTTTTCCCCCCCTAGAAGGACCCAAAATTCTCCTTTTTCCCAGAATGACCCAAAATTCTCCTTTTCTCCCCTCCAAAAAATCTGCATTTCCCTCCCAAAAATCTTTTTTCCTCCAGGTTTTAATCCAAGAGGGTTCAAATCCCCTCAGTTTTGTGAATTTTGGGAATTCATGGATTTTTGTGGGAATTCCTTGGTTTTTTTTTTTTTTTGTGGGAATTCTCTTGGATTTTTTTAGGAATTTATTGGATTTTTGTGAATATTCCTTGGATTTTTGTGATTTTTGTGAGAATTCCCTTCATTTTTTTGGGAATTCTCTGGATTTTTGTGGGATTTTTTTTTTTTTTGTTGGAATTCCTTGGATTTTTGTGGGAATTCCTTTTTTTTTTTTTTTGTGGGAATTTCTTGGAATTTTTTTAGGAATTTCTTGGATTTTTTGTGGGAATTCTTTAGATTCTTTTGGAAATTCCCTGGATTTTTGTGGGAATTCCCTGGATTTCTTTTAGGAATTCCTTGGATTTTTGTGGCAATTCCTTGGATCCTTTTAGGGATTCCCTGGATTTTTGTGGGAATTCCCTGGATCCTGTAGGAATTCCCTGCAATTTTTTTGGGAATTCCTTGGATTTTGTGTGAATTTCTTGGATTTTTTTTGATAATTTCTTGGATTTTTTTAGGAATTTATTGGATTTTTGTGGGAATTCTTTAGAATCCTTTTGGAAATTCCCTGGATTTTTGTGGGAATTCCTTGGATTTTTTTGTGGGAATTCCCTGGATTTCTTTTAGGAATTTCTTGTATTTTTGTGGCAATTCCTTGGATCCTTTTAGGGATTCCCTGGATTTTTGTGGGAATTCCTTGGATCCCTTTTTGAAATTCCCTGGATCCTGTAGGAATTCCCTGAATTTTTTTTTGGGAATTCCCTTGGATTTAGTGGGAATTTCTGTGGATTTTTGTTGGAATTCCTTGGATTTTTTGTGGGAATTACCCTGGATTTCTTTTAGGAAATTCTTGGATTTTTGTGGGAATTTCCTGGATTTTTTTTTTTGTGGAATTCCCTGGATTTTTGTAGGAATTCTCTGTATTTTTGTAGGAATTCCCTGGATTCTTCTAGGGATTTTTGTGGGATTTCCTGATTTTTTAAAAATTTCTTGGATTCTTTTAGGGATTCCCTGGATTTTTGTGGGAATTCACTGGATTTCTTTTAGGAATTTCTTGTATTTTTGTGAGAATTTCTTGGATTTTTTGTGGGAATTCCCTGGATTTTTTGGGAAATTCCCTGGATTTATTTTAGGAATTCTCTGTATTTTTGTGGGCATTCCTTGGATCATTTTGGAAATTTCTTGGGTTTTTTTGGGAATTCCTTTTTTTTTTTTTTGGTGGGAATTCCTTGGGTTTTTTTGTGGAAATTCCTTGTTTTGTTTTGTTTTGTTTTTGGTGGGAATTCCTTGGATTTTTGTGGGAATTTCTTGGATTTTTTGGGAATTCCCTGGATTTTTTGGGAAATTCCCTGGATTTCTTTTAGGATTTTCTTGGATTTTTGTGGGAACTCCCTGGATTTTTGTGGGAATTTCTTGGATTTTTGTGGGAATTCCTTGGATTTTTTTGAGAATTCCTTGGATTTTTTGTGGGAATTTTTTTGATTTTTTTTAGGATTTTCTTGGATTTTTGTGGGAATTTCTTGGATTTTTGTGGGAATTCCTTGGGGTTTTTTTAGGAATTTCTTGGATTTTTGTGGGAATTCCCTGGATTTTTTTTGTGGGAATTCCCTGGATTTTTGTGGGAATTTCTTGCGCTTTTTTTTTGTGGGAATTCCCTAGATTTTTGTGGGAATTCCCTGGATTTATTTTAGGATTTTCTTGGATTTTTGTGGATATTCCTGGATTTTTGTGGGAATTTCTTGGATTTTTTTGTGGGAATTCCCTGGATTTCTTTTAGGAATTTCTTGGATTTTTGTGGGAATTCCTGATTATTTTTTTTTTAATTTCTTGGTTTCTTTTAGGGATTCCCTGGATTTTTGTGGGAGTTCCTTGGATTTTTGGTGGGATTCCTTGGATTTTTTAGGAAATTCCCTGGATTTCTTTTAGGGATTCCCTGGAGTTGTGTGGGATTCCTTGGATTTTTGTAGGAATTCCCTGGATCCTTTTGGGAATTCCCTGGATTTTTGTAGGAATTCCCTGGATTTTTGTAGGAATTCCCTGGATTTTTTGTAGGAATTCCCTGGATTTTTTTGGGAATTCCCTGAACCCTCCCAAAAGAATTCCCCCAAACCCTCCGGAAACCCCTCATCCCAAAAACCCCCTCCAGGGAAAAACCACCCCCAGCCCTTTTCCCACCCCAAATTCCCAGTTTTTATTCCCAAACCCATTCCCAAGTTTCGCTTTTTGTTGGGAATTTCCCAGAGCTGGAGAAATCCAAGGAGAAATCGCGGCGAGTCGGGAACGCGGCCGAGGAGGCGGCGGCCTGCAACCGCCACGGCGAGATCCTGGCTGCTCATGGTGAGGGAGAATTCCAGGGGAAAATGGGAATTCTGGGAATTCCAAACTGGGAATGGGGCTGGAGAGATCCTGGCTGCTCATGGTGGGTGAGAATTCCAGGGAAAAATGGGAATTCTGGGAATGGGAATGGGAATGGGAAACTGGGAATGGGGCTGGAGATCCTGGCTGCCCATGGTGAGGGAATTCCAAGGAAAATGGGAATTCTGGGATGGGAAACTGGGAATGGGGCTGGAGAGATCCTGGCTGCTCATGGTGAGAATTCCAGGGAAAAATGGGAATTCCAAACTGGGAAACTGGGAATGGGAAACTGGGAATGGGGCTGGAGAGATCCTGGCTGCTCATGGTGGGTGAGAATTCCGGGAAAAATGGGAATTCTGGGAATGGGAATGGGGCTGGGAATGGGGCTGGGGAGATCCTGGCTGCCCATGGTGAGGGAATTCCAGGGAAAAATGGGAATTCTGGGAATGGGAATGGGAATGGGAAACTGGGAATGGGAATGGGAATGGGAAACTGGGAATGGGGCTGGAGAGATCCTGGCTGCTCATGGTGAGAATTCCGGGAAAAATGGGAATTCTGGGAATGGGAATGGGAATGGAGAGATCCTGGCTGCTCATGGTGAGAATTCCAGGAAAAATGGGAATTCTGGGAATGGGAATGGGAATGGAGAGATCCTGGCTGCTCATGGTGAGAATTCCAGGAAAAATGGGAATTCTGGGAATGGGAATGGGAATGGGAATGGGGCTGGGGAGATCCTGGCTGCCCACGGTGAGAATTCCGGGAAAAATGGGAATTCCAAACTGGGAAACTGGGAATGGGAATGGGGAGATCCTGGCTGCCCACGGTGAGAATTCCAGGGAAAAATGGGAATTCTGGGAATGGGAAACTGGGAATGGGAATGGGAAACTGGGAATGGGAATGGAGAGATCCTGGCTGCCCACGGTGAGAATTCCAGGGAAAAATGGGAATTCTGGGAATGGGAAACTGGGAATGGGAATGGGAAACTGGGAATGGGAATGGAGAGATCCTGGCTGCCCACGGTGAGAATTCCAGGGAAAAATGGGAATTCTGGGAATGGGAATGGGGCTGGGAATGGGAAACTGGGAATGGGAATGGAGAGATCCTGGCTGCCCATGGTGAGAATTCCAGGGAAAAATGGGAATTCCAAACTGGGAAACTGGGAATGGGAAACTGGGAATGGGGCTGGAGAGATCCTGGCTGCTCATGGTGAGAATTCCAGGGAAAATGGGAAACTGGGAATGGGAAACTGGGAATGGGAAACTGGGAATGGGAAACTGGGAAACTGGGAATGGGAAACTGGGAATGGGGCTGGAGAGATCCTGGCTGCTCACGGTGAGAGGGAATTCCAGGGAAAATGGGAATTCTGGGAAACTGGGAATGGGAAACTGGGAATGGGAATGGGGAGATCCTGGCTGCTCATGGTGAGAGGGAATTCCAGGGAAAAATGGGAATTCCAGGGAAAAATGGGAATTCTGGGAATGGGAATGGGGCTGGGAAACTGGGAATGGGAATGGGAATGGGAAACTGGGAATGGGAAATGGGAAACTGGGAATGGGAAACTGGAATGGGAAATTGGGAATGGGAAACTGGGAATGGGAATGGGAAACTGGGAATGGGAAACTGGGAATGGGAAACTGGGAATGGGAATGGAGAGATCCCGGCTGCCCACGGTGAGAGGGAATTCCAGGGAAAAATGGGAATTCTGGGATGGGAAACTGGGAATGGAACTGGGAATGGGGCTGGGGAGATCCTGGCTGCCCACGGTGAGAATTCCGGGAAAAAATGGGAATTCCAAACTGGGAAACTGGGAATGGGAAACTGGGAATGGGAATGGAGAGATCCTGGCTGCTCATGGTGAGGGAATTCCAGGGAAAATGGGAATTCTGGGATGGGAAACTGGGAATGGGAAACTGGGAATGGGGCTGGAGAGATCCTGGCTGCTCATGGTAAAGGAATTCCAGGGAAAATGGGAATGGAACTGGGAATGGGAAACTGGGAATGGGAATGGGGCTGGAGAGATCCTGGCTGCCCATGGTGAGAGAATTCCAGGAAAAATGGGAATTCTGGGATGGGAAACTGGGAATGGGAATGGAGAGATGCTGGGTGCCCACGGTGAGAATTCCAGGGAAAAATGGGAATTCTGGGATGGGAAACTGGGAATGGGAATGGGAATTTAACTGGGAATGGGGCTGGAGAGATCCTGGCTGCCCATGGTGAGAGAATTCCAGGGAAAATGGGAATTCCAAACTGGGAAACTGGGAATGGGAATGGGAAACTGGGAATGGGAATGGAGAGATCCTGGCTGCTCATGGTGAGAATTCCAGGGAAAAATGGGAATGGGAAACTGGGAATGGGAAACTGGGAATGGGAAACTGGGAATGGGAAATTGGGAATGGGGAACTGGGAATGGGGAACTGGGAATGGGGAACTGGGAAGGGGGCTGGAGAGATCCTGGCTGCTCATGGTGAGGGGGAATTCCAGGGAAAAATGGGAATTCTGGGATGGGAAACTGGGAATGGGGCTGGGAATGGGAATGGAGAGATCCTGGCTGCCCATGGTGAGAATTCCAGGGAAAAATGGGAATTCTGGGAATGGGAAACTGGGAAACTGGGAATGGGAAACTGGGAAACTGGGAATGGGAATGGGAATTCAAACTAGGAAACTGGGAATGGTCAGGGAATCCCAGCTGGGAAAGTGGGAATGGGAAATTGGGAGTGGAACCGGGAAACTGGGAATGGGAAACTGGGAATGGGAATGGAGAGATCCTGGCTGCTCATGGTGAGAGGGAATTCCAGGGAAAATGGGAATTCTGGGATGGGAAACTGGGAATGGGAATGGGGAGATCCTGGCTGCCCACAGTGAGAATTCCGGGGAAAATGGGAATTCCAAACTGGGAAACTGGGAATGGGAAACTGGGAATGGGGCTGGAGAGATCCTGGCTGCCCATGGTGAGAATTCCAGGGAAAATGGGAATTCTGGGATGGGAATGGGAAACTGGGAATGGGAAACTGGGAATGGCGCTGGAGAGATCCTGGCTGCCCATGGTGAGGGGGAATTGCAGGGAAACTGGGAATGGGAAACTGGGAATGGGAAACTGGGAATGGGAATGGAACTGGGAATGGGAATGGAGAGATCCTGGCTGCCCATGGTGAGAATTCCGGGAAAAATGGGAATTCTGGGATGGGAAACTGGGAATGGGAAATTGGGAATGGGAAACTGGGAATGGGAATGGGAATGGGAAACTGGGAATGGGAAACTGGGAATGGGGAAAATGGGAAACTGGGAATGGAACTGGGAATGGGGCGGGAGAGATCCTGGCTGCCCACGGTGAGAGAATTCCAGGGAAAATGGGAAACTGGGAATGGGAAACTGGGAATGGGAAACTGGGAATGGGAATGGAGAGATCCTGGCTGCCCACGGTGAGAGAATTCCAGGGAAAATGGGAATTCCAAACTGGGAAACTGGGAATGGGAAACTGGGAATGGGAAACTGGGAATGGGAATGGAGAGATCCTGGCTGCCCACGGTGAGAGAATTCCAGGGAAAATGGGAATTCCAAACTGGGAAACTGGGAATGGGAAACTGGGAATTCCAAACTGGGGAAACTGGGAATGGGAAACTGGGTTGGGGCTTCTGGGATTGGAATTTTGGGAATCTGGGAGCAGAATTTGGGAACCCGGACTGGAATTTTGGGATCAGGGCAGGGATTTGTGGGGTCAGGGTTGGAATTCTGGGATCAGGGTTGGAATTCTGACAGTCATGGCTGGAATTTGTGGGATCAGGGTTGGAATTCTGGAATCAGGGTTATGGGATTTGTGGGATCAGGTTTATGGGATTTATGGGATCAGGGTTTATGGGATCAGGGTTATGGGATCACGGTTATGGGATTTATAGGATCAGGATTTATGGGATCAGGGTTTATGGATCAGGATTTATGGGATCAGGATTTATGGGATCAGGGTTTATGGGATCAGGGTTATGGGAATTATGGGATCAGGGTTTTGGGATCAGAGTTATGGGATTTATGGGATCAGGGTTATGGGGTTTATGGGATTTATAGGATCAGGATTTATGGGATCAGGGTTTATGGATCAGGATTTATGGGATCAGGATTTATGGGATCAGGATTTATGGGATCAGGGTTTATGGGATCAGGGTTTATGGGATCAGGATTTATGGGATCAGGGTTTATGGGTTCAGGATTTATGGGATCATTCCCATCATTCCAGGCCGGTTCGAGGAGGCGCTGGCCCAGCACCGCCGGGAGCTGCAGCTCCTGCAGGGATCAGGGTTATGGGATCAGGGTTGTGGGATTTATGGGATCACGGTTATGGGATCAGGATTTATGGGATCAGGGTTTATAGGATCAGGATTTATGGGGTTTATGGGGTTTATAGGATCAGGGTCTGGGTTATGGGGTTTATGGGGTCAGGGTTATGGGATCAGGGTTATGGGATTTATGGGGTTTATAGGATCAGGGTTATGGGGTTTATGGGATCAGGATTTATGGGATCAGGGTTTATAGGATCAGGATTTATGGGATCAGGGTTATGGGATCAGGATTTATGGGATCATTCCCATTCCAGGCCGGTTTGAGGAGGCGCTGGCCCAGCACTGCCGGGAGCTGCAGCTCCTGCAGGGCTCAGGGCTATGGGATCAGGGTTATAGGATCAGGGTTATGGATCAGGGTTATGGGATTTATAGGATCAGGATTTATGGGATTTATGGGATCATTCCCATTCCAGGCCGGTTTGAGGAGGCGCTGGCCCAGCACCGTCAGGAGCTGCAGCTCCTGCAGGGCTCAGGGCTATGGGGTTTATGGGGTTTATAGGATCAGGGTCCGGGTTATGGGGTTTATGGGATCAGGATTTATGGGATCAGGGTTATGGGATTTATGGGATCAGGGTTTATGGGATCAGGGTTTATAGGATCAGGATTTATGGGATCCTGGCTGTATTTCCAGGCCGGTTTGAGGAGGCGCTGGCCCAGCACCGTCGGGAGCTGCAGCTCCTGCAGGGATCAGGGCTATGGGATCAGGGCTATGGGATCAGGGTTATGGGATCAGGGTATGGGGTTTGTGGGGTTTATGGGGTTTATAGGATCAGGATCAGGGTTATGGGGTTTATGGGGTCAGGGTTATGGGATCAGGGTTATGGGATCAGGGTTATGGAGTTTATGGGTTCTGTGGGATCAGGATTTATGGGATCAGGATTTATAGGATCAGGGTTTATGGGATCAGGGTTATGGGGTTTATAGGATCAGGATTTATGGGATCAGGGTTTATGGGATCAGGGCTATGGGATCAGGGTTGTGGGATTTATGGGATCAGGGTTATGGGATTTATGGGATCATTCCTGTTGTTCCAGGCCGGTTCGAGGAGGCGCTGGCCCAGCACCGCCGGGAGCTGCAGCTCCTGCAGGGCTCAGGGCTATGGGATCAGGGCTATGGGGTTTATAGAATCAGGATTAATGGGATCAGGGTTTATGGGTTTATGGGATTTATGGGATCAGGGTTTATCATTCCCTTTGTTCCAGGCTGGTTCGAGGAGGCGCTGGCCCAGCACTGCCGGGAGCTGCAGCTCCTGCAGGGCTCTGGGTTATGGGATCAGGGTTATGGGGTTTATGGGTTTATAGGATCAGGGTTATGGGATCAGGATTTATGGGATCATTCCCATTCCAGGCCGGTTTGAGGAGGCTTTGGCCCAGCACCGCCGGGAGCTGCAGCTCCTGCAGGGATCAGGGCTATGGGATCAGGGTTATGGGGTTTATGGGGTTTATAGGATCAGGATTTATGGGATCAGGATTTATAGGATCAGGATTTATAGGATCAGGGTTTATGGGTTCAGGATTTATGGGATCATTCCCATTCCAGGCCTGTTTGAGGAGGCGCTGGCCCAGCACCGCCGGGAGCTGCAGCTCTTGCAGGGCTCAGGGTTATGGGATCAGGGTTGTGGGGTTTATGGGGTTTATGGGATCAGGGTTTATAGGATCAGGGTTATGGGATCAGGGTTTATGGGATCAGGATTTATGGGATTTTTGGGATTATTCCCACTCCAGGCCGGTTTGAGGAGGCGCTGGCCCAGCACCGCCGGGAGCTGCAGCTCCTGCAGGGATCAGGGTTATGGGGTTTATGGGATTTATGGGATCAGGGTTTATAGGATCAGGATTTATGGGATCTGTGTTTATGGGATCAGGATTTATGGGATCACTCCTGTATTTCCAGGCCTGTTTGAGGAGGCTTTGGCCCAGCACCGCCGGGAGCTGCAGCTCCTGCAGGGCTCCGGGGACCGCCTGGGCTGCGCCGTCGCTCACCGCAAGGTGGGAGAGCGCCTGGCCGAGCTGCACCGCTTCCCTCAGGCCCTGCAGGTGAGGGGAAATGGGAATTTTGGGAATTTTAGGGATTTTGGGAATGTTGGGAATGTTGGGCTGGGGTTTGGAGGGGTTTGGAGCAGTTTGGGAAGGAGGCAAAGCAGGAAAATGGGAAAATTGGGAAGGCCTGGTCGAGCTCTGGAGATTCCCCCAGGCGCTGGAGATGAGGGAAAATGAGCAGCAAATTGCTCCCAATTCCTCCCAATTTCTCCCAATTTTCCCTTTTTTTTTCTGTTTTTTTCCCAATTTTTCCCCAAAATTCCCATTTTTCCCCATTTTTAACCAATTTCCCTGTTTTTTCCCCCAGCCCCAGCTGCAGCACCTGGCCCTGGCCGCTCCCTCAGTGACCCCTCAGAGCAGCAAATCGCTCCCAATTTTCCCCAATTTTAACCAATTTTTTCCCAGTTTTTTCCCAATTTTCACCCAATTTTTTCCCATTTTTTCCCAATTTTTCCCAAAATTCCCATTTTTTCCCCATTTTAACCAATTTTTCCCTTTTTTGCCCCATTTTCCCAGCCCCATCTCCAGCCCCTCTCCCTGCCTGGTGTCTCTCAGACCCCTCAGAGCAGCAAATTTCACCCAATTCCCCCCAATTTGAACCAATTTTTTCCCAGTTTTTTCCCAATTTTCACCCAAATTTTCCCCAAAATTCCATTTTTCCCCATTTTTAACCAATTTTTCCCTTTTTTGCCCCATTTTTTCCCCCAGCCCCAGCTGCAGCACCTGGCCCTGGCCGCTCCCTCAGTGACCCCTCAGAGCAGCAAATCGCTCCCAGTTTCCCCCAATTTGAACCAAATTTCTTCCATTTTTTCCCATTTTTCACCCAATTTTCACCCATTTTTTTCCCAATCTTCAACCAATTTTTCCCCAAATTCCAATTTTCCCCCATTTTTAACCAATTTTTCCCCTTTTTGCCCCATTTCCCAGCCCCATCTCCAGCCCCTCTCCCTGCCCTGGTGTCTCTCAGACCCCTCAGAGCAGCAAATTTCACCCAATTCCCCCCAATTTGAACCAATTTTTTCCCAATTTTCACCCAATTTTCACCCAATTTTTCCCGAAAATTCCCATTTTTCCCCATTTTAACCAATTTTTTCCCTTTTTTGCCCCGTTTTTCCCCCCAGCCCCAGCTGCAGCACCTGGCCCTGGCCGCTCCCTCAGTGACCCCTCAGCAGCAAATCACTCCCAATTTTCCCCCAATTTGAACCAATTTTTTTCCAGTTTTTTCCCAATTTTCACCCATTTTTTTCCCAATTTTCACCCAATTTTCCCCAAAATTCCCATTTTTCCCCCATTTTTAACCAATTTTTCCCCTTTTTGCCCCATTTCCCAGCCCCATCTCCAGCCCCTCTCCCTGCCCTGGTGTCTCTCGGACCCCTCAGAGCAGCAAATTTCACCCAATTCCTCCCAATTTGAACCAAATTTTTCCCATTTTTTTCCCAATTTTCACCCAAATTTTCCCCAAAATTCTCATTTTTCCCCATTTTAACCAATTTCTCTGTTTTTTTTCCCCCAGCCCCAGCTGCAGCACCTGGCCCTGGCCGCTCCCTCAGTGACCCCTCAGAGCAGCAAATGGCTCCCAGTTTCCCCCAATTTGAACCAAATTTTAACCAATTTTTTCCCAATTTTCACCCAATTTCCCAGTTTTTTTCCCAATTGTCACCCAATTTTTTCCCAATTTCCCATTTTTCCCCATTTTTAACCAATTTTTCCCTTTTTTTGCCCCATTTCCCAGCCCCATCTCCAGCCCCTCTCCCTGCCCTGGTGTCTCTCAGACCCCTCAGAGCAGCAAATTTCACCCAATTTCTCCAAATTTTAACCAATTTTTTCCCAGTTTTTTCCCAATTTTCACCCAAATTTTCCCCAAAATTCCCATTTTTCCCCATTTTAACCAATTTTTCCCTTTTTTGCCCCATTTCCCAGCCCCAGCTGCAGCACCTGGCCCTGGCCGCTCCCTCAGTGACCCCTCAGAGCAGCAAATCGCTCCCAGTTTCCCCCAATTTGAACCAAATTTCTTCCAATTTTTTCCCAATTTTCACCCAGTTTTTCACCCCAATTTTTCCCAATTTTCACCCAATTTTTCCCAAAATTCCCATTTTTTCCCCATTTTTAACCAATTTTTTCCCTTTTCCTCCCCATTTTCCCAGCCCCATCTCCAGCCCCTTTCCCTGCCCTGGTGTCTCTCAGACCCCTCAGAGCAGCAAATTTCACCAAATTCCCCCCAATTTGAACCAATTTTTTCCCAGTTTTTCCCAAATTTCACCCAATTCCTCCCAATTTGAACCAATTTTTTCCCAGTTTTTCCCAATTTTCACCCAATTTTTCCCCAAAATTCCCATTTTTCCCCATTTTAACCAATTTTTCCCCTTTTTGCCCCATTTTCCCCAGCCCCAGCTGCAGCACCTGGCCCTGGCCGCTCCCTCAGTGACCCCTCAGAGCAGCAAATCGCTCCCAGTTTAACCCAATTTGAACCAAATTTTAACCAATTTTTTCCCATTTTTCACCCATTTTTTTCCCAATTTTCACCCAATTTTTCCCAAAATTCCCATTTTTCCCCATTTTTAACCATTTTTTTCCCTTTTTCCCCCCATTTTCCCAGCCCCATCTCCAGCCCCTCTCCCCGCCCTGGCCTCTCTCGGACCCCTCAGAGCAGCAAATTTCACCCAATTCCCCCCAATTTGAACCAATTTTTTCCCAGTTTTCACCCAATTTTCTCCCAATTTTCCCCAAAATTCCCATTTTTCCCCATTTTAACCAATTTTTCCCTTTTTTGCCCCTTTTTTTTCCCTCAGCCTCAGCTGCAGCACCTGGCCCTGGCCGCTCCCCTCAGTGACCCCTCAGAGCAGCAAATCGCTCCCAGTTTCCCCCAATTTGAACCAAATTTAACCATTTTTTCCCATTTTTCACCCATTTTTTTCCCAGTTTTTTCCCAATTTTCACAGAATTTTCCCCAATTTCTCATTTTTCCCCATTTTAACCAATTTTCCCCCCCATTTCCCAGCCCCATCTCCAGCCCCTCTCCCTGCCCTGGTGTCTCTCGGACCCCTCAGAGCAGCAAATTTCACCCAATTCCCCCCAATTTGAACCAATTTTTTCCCAATTTTCACCCCAATTTTTTCTCTTTTATTTCCCAAAATTTCCAATTTTTCCCCATTTTTAACCAATTTTTCCCTTTTTTGCCCCGTTTTTTCCCCCAGCCCCAGCTGCAGCACCTGGCCCTGGCCGCTCCCTCAGTGACCCCTCAGAGCAGCAAATCGCTCCCAGTTTCCCCCATTTTTTTCCCAATTTTTTCCCAATTTTCACCCAATTTTCACCCAAATTTTCCCCAAAATTCCCATTTTTCCCCATTTTAACCAATTTCCCCGTTTTTTCCCCCAGCACCAGCTGCAGCACCTGGCCCTGGCCGCTCCCTCAGTGACCCCTCAGAGCAGCAAATCGCTCCCAGTTTCCCCCAATTTGAACCAAATTTTCCCAATTTTTTTCCATTTTTCACCCAATTTTTTCCCAAAATTCTCATTTTTCCCCATTTTTAACCCATTTTCCCCATTTTAACCAATTTTTTCCCTTTTTTGCCCCATTTTCCCAGCCGCATCTCCAGCCCCTCTCCCCGCCCTGGCCTCTCTCGGACCCCTCAGAGCAGCAAATTTCACCCAATTTCCCCCAATTTGAACCAATTTTTTCCCAATTTTCACCCAATTTTTTCTCTTTTTTTCCCCAAAATTTCAATTTTTCCCCATTTTAACCAATTTTTCCCTTTTTTGCCCCGTTTTTTCCCCCAGACCCAGCTGCAGCACCTGGCCCTGGCCGCTCCCTCAGTGACCCCTCAGAGCAGCAAATCGCTCCCAGTTTCCCCCAATTTGAACCAAATTTTTCCCATTTTTTCCCAAATTTTTCCTTTTTTTTTCCCAGTTTCCTCCAAATTTCTTCCCAAATTTCCTTTTTTCCCATTTTTAACCAATTTTCCCCATTTTCTCCCCATTTTCCCAGCCCCATCTCCAGCCCCTCTCCCTGTCCTGGTGTCTCTCGCACCCCTCAGAGCAGCAAATTGCTCCCAATTCCTCCCAATTTCTCTGAATTTTTCCCAATTTTTTTCTGGTTTTTTCCCAAATTTTCCCCAAAATTCCCACTTTTCCCCATTTTAACCAATTTTTCCCTTTTTTGCCCCATTTCCCCAGCCCCAGCTGCAGCACCTGGCCCTGGCCGCTCCCTCAGTGACCCCTCAGAGCAGCAAATCGCTCCCAGTTTCCCCCAATTTGAACCAAATTTCTTCCAATTTTTTCCCAGTT
The DNA here is from genome assembly GCA_039654755.1 of Calcarius lapponicus. Taxonomy (NCBI): domain Eukaryota; kingdom Metazoa; phylum Chordata; class Aves; order Passeriformes; family Fringillidae; genus Calcarius; species Calcarius lapponicus. The sequence continues at coordinate 5,089 of JBBFKN010000254.1, read as the reverse complement.
TTTCCCAATTTTTTCCCTTTTTTTTCCCAGTTTCCCTCAAATTTCTCCCTAAATTTCCTCTTTTCTCCCATTTTTAACCAATTTTTTCCCTTTTTTGCCCCATTTCCCAGCCCCATCTCCAGCCCCTCTCCCTGCCCTGGTGTCTCTCGGAAACCTCAGAGCAGCAAATTTCACCCAATTCCTCCCAATTTGAACCAATTTTTTCCCAGTTTTTTCCAAATTTTCTCCCAAATTTTCCCCAAAATTCCCATTTTCCCCCATTTTAACCAATTTTTCCCTTTTTTGCCCCATTTTTTCCCCCAGCCCCAGCTGCAGCACCTGGCCCTGGCCGCTCCCTCAGTGACCCCTCAGAGCAGCAAATTTCACCCAATTTCTCCAAATTTTAACCAATTTTTTCCCAGTTTTTTCCCAATTTTCACCCAATTTTTCCTTATTTTTTCCCAAAATTTCTGATTTTTCCCCATTTTAACCAATTTCCCAGTTTTTTCCCCCAGCCCCATCTCCAGCCCCTTTCCCCGCCCTGGCCTCTCTCGGACCCCTCAGAGCAGCAAATCGCTCCCCAATTTCCCCCCAATTTGAACCAAATTTTAACCAATTTTTTCCCATTTTTCACCCAAATTTCTCCCTAAATTTCCCATTTTTCCCCATTTTAACCAATTTCCCTGTTTTTTTCCCCCAGCACCAGCTGCAGCACCTGTCCCTGGCCCGCTCCCTCAATGACCCTGTGGAGCAGCAGCGCGCCTGGGCCACCATCGGCCGCACCTTCCTCTTCATGGCTGAAGGCCCCGAAATCCCCGAAATTCCCGAAATTCCCGAATTCCCAGAATTCCCAGAATTCCCAGAAATCCCTGAGGAAGCCAGGAGGCCGCGGGGAGCCAGGGAAATTCGGGAATTCCGGGAAATTCGGGAATTCCGGGGGCTGGGACCGCCCTGCGCCGGGCGCTGAGGGCGTTCCACAGCAGCCTGCACATCCTGGAGACACAGCTGGAAGGTGGGAATTATGGGGAATTTTGGGGATTTTGGGGAAATTTGGGAATTTTGGGAAGTTTTGGTGGGTTTGGGGGAAAATTTGGGGAATTTTTATGGGATTTTAGGAGTTTTTGGGTGATTTTTGGGAGGTTTTTGGGAGCTTTTTTCCCAATTTTTTGAGATTTTTTTTGGTATTTATTTTATTTTTGGGGGAATTTTTTGGGGATTTTTGAGGCTTTTTTTTTGGATTTTTTTAGGAATCATTGAGGAAATTTTTGGGGAATTTTGGGGGAATTTTTTAGGAATTTTTTTTAATTTTCAGTCACTTTTTTGAGGATTTTTTAGGAATTATTTGGGAATTGTTTGGGATCTGCAGGGGTTCCACAGCAGCCTGCACATCCTGGAGACACAGCTGGAAGGTGGGAATTTTGGGGAATTTGGGGAATTTTGGGGAATTTTGGGAATTTTGGGAAGTTTTGGTGGGTTTGGGGGAAAATTTAGGGAATTTTTGTGGGATTTTAGGAGTTTTTAAGTGATTTTTGGAAGGTTTTTTTCAAAATTTTGAGCTTTTTTGGGGATAATTTTTGGAATTTTTGAGGCTTTTTTTCTGTATTTTTTTAGGAATCATTGAGGAATTTTTGGGGGGAATTTTTGGGGGATTTTTTCGGAATTTTTTTTAATTTTCAGTCACTTTTGGGGGGATTTTTGGGGATTTTCTGGGGGATTTTTTAGGAATTTTTTGGGAATTGTTTGGGATCTGCAGGCGTTCCACAGCAGCCTGCACATCCTGGAGACACGGCTGGAAGGTGGGAATTTTGGGGAATTTTGGGAATTTTGGGAAATTTTGGGAAATTTTGGTGGGTTTGGGGGAAAATTTGGGGAATTTTTGTGGCATTTTAGGAGTTTTTGGGTGATTTTGGGAGGTTTTTTTCCAATTTTTCGAGATTTTTTTGGTATTTCTTTTATTTTTCGGGGAATTTTTTGGGGATTTTTTGAGGCATTTTTTCTGGATTTTTTTAGGAATTATTGAGGAATTTTGTGGGGAATTTTTGGGGGGATTTTTTAGGATTTTTTTTGAATTTTCAGTCACTTTTTGGGGATTTTTTGGGGGATTATTTAGGAATTGTTTGGGATCTGCAGGCGTTCCACAGCAGCCTGCACATCCTGGAGACACAGCTGGAAGGTGGGAACTGGGGAAATTGGGAATTTTGGGGAATTTTGGGGAAATTTGGGGAATTTTGAGGATTCTTGTTGGGTTTGGGGGAAAATTTGGGGAATTTTTGTGGGATTTTAGGAGTTTTTGGGTGATTTTTAGGAGGTTTTTTCCCAATTTTTCGAGATTTTTTTGGTATTTCTTTTATTTTTGGGGGAATTTTTTGGGGAATTTTTGAGGCATTTTTTCTGGATTTATTTAGGAATTATTGAGGAATTTTTGGGGGATTTTTTAAGGATTTTTTGGGAATTTTCAGTAAATTTTTAGAGGGATTTTGGGGATTTTTTAGGAATTTTTTGGGAATTTTTTGGGATCTGCAGGCGTTCCACAGCAGCCTGCACATCCTGGAGACACAGCTGGAAGGTGGGAACTGGGGGAATTGGGAATTCTGGGGAAATTTGGGGAATTTTCAGGATTTTTGGGGAAATTTGGGGAATTTTTGTGGGATTTTAGGAGTTTCTGGGTGATTTTTGGGAGTTTTTTTTCCAATTTTTCGAGATTTTTTTTGGTATTTCTTTTAGTTTGGGGGAATTTTTTTGGGAATTTTTGAGGCATTTTTTTCTGGATTTATTTAGGAATTATTGAGGAATTTTTGGGGAATTTTGGGGGGATTTTTTAGGAATTTTTGGGAATTTTCAGTCACTTTTTTGAGGATTTTTGGGGGATTTTTTAGGAATTATTTGGGAATTGTTTTGGGATCTGCAGGCGTTCCACAGCAGCCTGCACATCCTGGAGACACAGCTGGAAGGTGGGAATTTTGGGGAATTTTGGGAAATTTTGGGGAATTTTGGGTAATTTTTGTGGGATTTTAGGAGTTTTTGAGTGATTTTTGGGTGATTTTTGGGAGGTTTTTTTCTAATTTTTCGGGATTTTTTTGGTATTTCTTTTATTTTTGGGGGATTTTTTTTGGGAATTTTTGAGGCTTTTTTCTGAATTTTTTTAGGAATTATTGAGGAATTATTGGTGGGAATTTTGGGGGGATTTTTTAGGATTTTTTTGAAATTTTCAGTCACTTTTTGGGGGATTTTTGGGGGATTTTTAAGGAATTTTTGGGGATCTGCAGGCGTTCCACAGCAGCCTGCACATCCTGGAGACGCAGCTGGAAGGTGGGAATTGGGGAAATTGGGAATTTTGGGGAAATTTGGGAATTTTGAGGAGTTTTGGGAAATTTTCAGGATTTTTGGGGAAATTTGGGGAATTTTTGTGGCATTTTAGGAGTTTTTGGGTGATTTTTGGGAGGTTTTTTCCCAATTTTTGAGATTTTTTGGTATTTCTTTCATTTTTGGGGGAATTTTTTGGGATTTTTTGAGGCATTTTTTCTGGATTTTTAAGGAATTATTGAGGAATTTTGTGGGGAATTTTTGGGGGGATTTTTTAGGATTTTTTGGGAATTTTCAGTGACTTTTTGGGGGATTTTTTAGGAATTATTTGGGATCTGCAGGCGTTCCACAGCAGCCTGCACATCCTGGAGACACAGCTGGAAGGTGGGAATTGGGGGAAATTGGGAATTTTGGGGAATTTTGGGGAATTTTGAGGAGTTTTGGGAAATTTTGGGGAAATTTGGGGAATTTTTGTGGCATTTTAGGAGGTTTTGGGTGATTTTTGGGAGATTTTTTCCGAATTTTTCGAGATTTTTTTTGGTATTTCTTTTATTTTTGGGGGAATTTTTTTGGGGAATTTTTGAGGCATTATTTCTGGATTTTTTTCTGGATTTCTTTAGGAATTATTGAGGAATTTTTGGGGGATTTTTTAGGATTTTTTGGGAATTTTCAGTAAATTTTAGGGGGATTTTTTGGGGGATTTTTTAGGATTTTTGGGGATTTTTTAGGAATTGTTTGGGATCTGCAGGCGTTCCACAGCAGCCTGCACATCCTGGAGACACAGCTCGAAAGTGAGGGGACTTTTGGGGAATTTTTTGGGTATTTTGGGGAATTTTGGGAATTTTGCACAAATATTGGGGGGATTTTGGGATGATTTTGGGGAATATTGGGGGGATTTTTTTGAAGTTGGGGGAAATCCAAGCAGAATTTATGGAATTTTGGGATTTGGGAAGGGAATCTGGTTCCCAAATCCTCTTATTCCCGACATTCCTGACCCCAAATGCCAGAATTTCAATCCCAAATCCCAAAATCCCAACCCTAAATCCTGGTTTTCCCCAATCCCACATCCCAGAATTCCCAAATTTTCCCGGAATTCCCAATTTTTCCCGTTGTTTTTCCAGGCGTGGTTCCCGTTCCGGAGCTGGCTCAGATGTGGAGCCGCCTGTGCCCGACATTCCCGACCCCAAATCCAGAATTTCAATCCCAAATTCCCAAATCCTGGAATCCCAAATCCCAGATTTTCCAATCCTGAATCCCAGGATTCCCATCCCAAATCCTGGAATTCCAACCCTAAAATTTCCATCCCAAATCCCCAAATTCTGATCCCAAATCCTCAATCCCAAATCCTGGAATTGCAGTTCCCAAATCTCCAAAATTCCGACCCCAAATCCCAGAATTCCTGATCCCAAATCTCCAAATTCCCATCCCAAATCCTGGAATTCCCAACTGGAAATCCTGGAATTTCAATCTTGAATGCAGGAATTTTGTTCCCAAATCCCAGAATCTGAGAATTCTGATCCCAAATCCCCAATCCCAGAATTCCCAAATCCCAAAATTCCGATCTCAAATCCCCGAATTTTGACCCATGATCCCAGAATTCTGATCCCAAACGCCCAAATTCCAATCCTGAATCCCAGAATTCCAATCTCAAATCCCCAAATTTCCACCCCAAATCCCAAAATTCTGACCCCCAAATCCTGGAATTTCCACCCCAAATCCCAAAATTCCAATCCCAAATCTCCAAATCTCCAATTGAAATCCTGGAATTCCTGTCCCAAATCCCCAAATTTTGATTAAAATCCCAAAA